>JAZEWU010000043.1:1938846-1954766 GCA_036362915.1 Geotria australis | reverse complement strand
AAGCTACTTTTATTGCATTGAACTCTTTCGAAGTATGTAGACTGGCAAACATTTGGGTACTTTTAACGAGCAAACATTTTTTGTACGATACATGCCTCTCCACTGAACCACCGTGGCTGGGGCCCTTGACCAGTTTATATAACACCTGCCACTGTAGCATAGGAATGGAACTCAGGTCGTCGGGTTTCTGTTGCCGGTGCACAAACCACTCTGCCACCACTGCTACGGTCACAATCACACCACATGCAATAAAAGGTCAAAAGTGTAATTTGATGGTTGGTTGCTCTTCAGAGCTGTTCTGTCGGGATAGCCGTGTCGAGCACTCTCCCTCTCACCCTTGGAACGTTTCTCGAAAGAACAGCTCTGAAGAGCAACCATCATGAATCGAGCCGTGAAAACCTAAATCAGTACGAAAGTATAATTTCATAAATTAAGATTTAACAACCACTGTACGGTAACATGAATGAATGTACGGTAACATTGTACGCATTGCCACAAGGAGGTCATGCAATGTGAATGCAGGGTGCTCTACGTGTGTGTTGATCGTTAAGTGCTTCCCTCTAAAGCCCAAACGGGGACAATGCATTATTAAGATACGGAAACAAATACCACAGGGTGGTTGCAAGCCAGAAAATGTACCCTTTCGCAAAGAGCAACGGGCATGAGACACATCCAGCTGTCAGGGCTGGGATTGCTGTTCAGAAATAAGTCCAACGAAGAATGAATGCATCACCGCACTGAATTGCGCCTCTGAGTCCTTCTCTCGTCAAATTAAGTGAAAGACAACGATGTCCAGAGGCTGACCATCGTGCTTCGAAGAATCGCAAAGAATAAGAATATCTTCGACATTGAATGAATATGTGCGCGTTATTAATGTAAAATTATTATTACTATTAACATAACCTCTACTTAACTATTGGGGCGGAGCGGCGGTGCAGCGGTTAGCACACTGCACCATAATCCTGGCCACCTGAGTGTGACTCCTGGCCACGACTTACATCTGTGGCGGGTGATATCTGAACCGTTCCTGACCCCATCACCCCCTACGTTCAACAACCCAGAGCAGTGTGGTTGCTAACAGACCCCCGTGATTGACACGGGTGCAATGGCCAGGGGTTGTAAATTAATGCTGGAATTTTTTTGTATTTATTTAGCCGATGCAGTTTATATATATGTACTGGTCCAGCCGTAGAGCGCAAATACATAATTTATGTTTGTCTGTGGTCCTGGAGTGACAAATGATGTACATGGAGTTTCCAGCAGTAACTATAAACAACACGTGCGTTATGTTTACCGTGCTGGCCATAGGTGCGTGTGAAAAGCAGAGCAGCCGTAACACAGACAGACCGTGACTGAAGTTCTCCTTGAGGAATAATTTCAGAAGAAAATATATATATAAAAAAACGTCCCATCGCATGCTACAATTACAATAACACCACTTACAGCACGCGGAAACGGTAGAATGGCGATTTTGAAATTAGCCTATTGTTTATTTCTGTCTATATTTAAAGCAGTAAACACAAGAACGGCTGAGACGGTTGTCGAAGCTGGTGATGATTCACTTTGGACTGTGAATTGCTTGGAAAACATTGGTCTTCTTCACCGATGCGGAACATACACACGAAGCCATGTGCATTAATTTTAATAGTGTTTATGAGGAAAAATTGGCATATGAACAAAAGGGTAGAGAAACACGATAGACTGCTCGACCAAAACAAATAATAATAATTAATAATAATAATTCAATTTATATAGCGCCTTTCACCCGAGGGTCACAAAGCGCTGCAAATAGCCGCAGTACTCGATTAACATGCAACAATGTGGCGAAAGGAGCATCTCAAACAGTTCTCACACGTGGATTGACCAAACATGTCAATCTTGAAAAAGTACCTGCATATTGGAATTACACATAACATGGAATTACACATTACAATATCGCCCCCTCGTGCAAACATTCGGCAGGACCCTCCTAAAACGGTTCTGATACGCGTAAAGGCTTTCGCGTCTCGTAAATGTTATGAAATAAAATACTGTTAAAACGGAAAAAAACATCTCAATCTCAGAATGGGGGTCAAGGTAGAAGCGTTCACGTCGCGATCCCTGTCAGGGAATACTTGGTATTGCCTGCGAATTCTACCAAACACTTCGAGGCCGAGCTGAAAGACAACGATGTCCAGAGGCTGACCGTCATGCTTCGAAGAATCGCAAAGAAGAAGATCTCAGAATAATGATATCCATCACACAGAAAATAATGAAACAAATGCTGGACGGATTTGAAACGCAATATGTTGCTTTGACATACCATTACCAAAACGTATTTGTGACATTTCAAACTATAACCAACTTTCAAATAAATGCACACACAGACAAACAACCGGACAATCATTCTAAAAAAAAAATCATGACCAAGATGATTGTTTACCTGGAGCAAAAACCGAAAATGTGAGAGCGCGGGAATCCCAGGGCAAAGCACGTGGTTAGGCGCGGTGTTCAAGTCCACAGGTTCACAAAAGTCCATACAAAAGATGCGTACAACACGTGTAAACAACTATTCATGTGTCAATTATTTTGAAACAGATATTAGTCAGGAAGCAATGCCAGACCGCGTGGTGCGAGGTGCAGTCTGAAACTCGAATCATCCACTCTATTCCGCTGGCCTTTGTTTATGTTTTATGCTACAGTGTCATTGCCAAAAACATCGACTTTTATACGTGTCCCTTTAATAGCTACATATACACAGTGCAATTGAGTTGTTTTTGTAAAATATGCTTGAGCACTAATGCAGCAGCAGCAGCATCACCGAATAATTTCATAGCTTTAAAAAACATCTCGAGAATTTTCAGTGGCCATGTGCGCGTCAGGTGTACGTACCGTATTGTGGTTGTGTCTACCGACACACAAAGATACAGATCTCCCACAAAGTTTAGATTAACAGACAGTGCTGCTAGCGAGCACCTATAAAGTTCAGAACGCCGCTCGAGGGGTTGGGTGGCCATCACCACGCCCGACCGCCGTTGTCTCCCGAGAGGCGAAGTCTACACACCGCAGCGGGAACGCATTTGGAGCTGAGCCGACTTAGGCGGAGGCCCAGAACCGGTTTTGAAAATCGTCACTGGCTAGTTCCGCCAATAAAGAGAGCTATCTCTGGTGTGGGCAAATCTATTTCAAGGACAATGCATTTAGTATCATAGCATTGTGTTTGCATGTTTTGCCACTAGCATGTGTGGCTGCTTGCAGATAGTTAGATAGATGTTTATTATTACAGCAGAAAAATACCCAGTGAGCTTGCAAGCTATTTACGGGACTCCTGCGACACAATAAACATGCGAATTGCTGACAATAATTAAAATATGTACAAGATTCATAAGCTCCGGCGGTAATCCGGAGCCTATCCGGTAATCGCGGTAATCCGGAGCCTATCCCGGCAGACACAGGGCGCACGGCAGGGCTATACCCCGGATGGGACGCCAGTCCATCACATGTAGCATTGCACACATTTTTCAAATAAAATAGTCTAAAACACATAGCATTGCACAATTTGCAAACCGGACACTTTCTAAATGTTGTCTATCTGATGTGTTAAGATCTTCACACCTGTTTCATTGGCAGAAAAGGGTTAAAACCCCGTCGTATATTTAAATCGTCGCTGGTTGGTGGTCGATACGCGGGTTTAATATTGCTAAACAACCGCTCCCCCTATTGGCCGACACCAGGCCATCCCTCTCACACACACATCGACAACAAGCACAGGCCGCAATGACTCCCATCGAGAAAGACAAGGAGAACGGGAAGGAAAACGACCGAGAGAAGGACAAGGATAGAGAGAAGGAGCAGCGAGGCGCCAAGAGGCCGATAGTGCCCGCCACCATCCCCGAGTCCGCGCCGGAGGTGAGCGCCGGGCACAACGGGCCATCGTTTTTACGTACGGTACCGGCTCGGCGTAGTTACGCTGCCGCCAGGGGTGCGCCCCGCTCGGTAGGGGATCTAGGCGAGCGGCGTGGGGTTCTCGCGGCCCGGCAACTCGTGTTTTTTTTCAATTTGTCGCCGGATTTTTTTTATAATGTGGTCGTAATGTTATTAAGGTTGTTCCCCGTGGCTAGATTGCTCGCCGTGAATTGTCCGTGTGAGATTAGGTCGTCGGGACTGAAACTTAACAGTGTTTAAGAGTGTTTGATTTCCCTCTATGAGCCACATGTATTGACAGCGAAACCTAAGAATCACTAGGGTTCCTTATTCCGTCTGTGAGAATCCAGGACTGACCTGAACACATAAACATCCCAAGTGTGCATCGATCAGTCTCAGATGCCAACCTCGTGCGGTGTGTAAACATTGCAACTCGGGAGACAAAGACGGCCGTGCGTGGTGCTAGCCACCCACCCCCTCGTTGTGCCTTGTCTGCGTTAAACTCTGCTCGCTAACCGAACTTGACCCTACAGTCTGTTAAGGCTATACGGGGGGGATCTTTGTCTTTGTGTGCGTGTTGTCCACCAGCAAATCCGCACAAACTTCATCGTGGTCATCCACCCTGGGTCCACCACCTTGCGTCTGGGTCGGGCGTCCAGCACGCTGCCCATCAGCCTACCCCACTGCATCGCGCGGAGACACAAAGGCGCCGGGCAGCCCTGCTACGAAGACCCGTGGCTGCTCAGGGATGGCTTAGATGTGAGACTCCCAAACACATGGGTAGATAGATAGATAGATGGGTGTTTATTATTACAGCAGAAAAATACCCCAGTGAGCTTGCAAGCTCTTTACGGGATTCCTGTATTGACACAACAAACAATAAACGTGCAGTTTGTGTTAATTTGCTTGCCGACTCAAATTTGGTGCCTTGCGATGATGGACTGGCGTCCCATCCTTGGAATAGCGCTGCCAAGTGCCCTGTGTCTGCCGGAATAGGCTCCGGCTAAAATCCTGTAACAGGGTCGCGGTTAGCCGGAGCCCATCCCGGCAGACACGGGGCTCGAGGCAGGCCTATACCCAGGATGGTGAGCTGTACAGGAGCTTTGAGTAACGAGGTTTTGTGGCGTTATTTCACAGAGACAAGAGAGTAAAGAGCAGAGGCAGCACGGACTAAAGATGGTGGAGCAGGCAATCTGGTCTCGCAAGATGTCCAATGGCGCTCGTCGAATCCCCACCCAGCCAGACCAGGTGCGGTGAGGAAACATCGCCCTGCCACACCAGCACGATACACAGCTGTACAGGGTGGTCCATGTCTTGTGACCCCCAATAGGCTCCGGCTCACCGCGACCCTGTACAGGATTAAGCGGTTTCTGACAACGGATGGGACTGATGAATGTGTACGTGTTGCACAGCTGGCTGCCTACAACGGCAGAGTGAAGCCAATACCTCTGGAATCCAGCTCTTCAACGAGATGGACAAACACGTCCCACAAACCGGAGTTGCTCATCGGCGACGAGGTAAGTTGCCTCGCTCATTGTGACGCCAGGAATATTCAAAACTGGATCGGTGAGATTGCTTTTTGTACAGTTGCTGTAAATATCTAAAATTGAAAAAGCGGCTCCTTTTAACGGTTTGGAAGTAGAACGTCGGAACGGCGCGTGAATCCCTTCTGCTTCGCCAGGCGCTGCATGTCAACAAGGCCGAAGGCTACAACTTGCACTGGCCCATGCGCCGTGGCCGTCTGAACGTGCACAGTGGGCCAGGAGGGTCGCTGTCGGCCGTGCTGGCCGACCTGGAGTCCATCTGGATGCAGGCCATCCACCGCTACCTCGACATCTCCCCAAGTGACGTCAAGGTACACACCCGAAGACAGAGATCTCCCCCGTGTAGCCTCAACAGACTGTAAAGGGCAAGTGCTGTTAGCGAGCACGTGCGAAGGCCGGAGTGCCGCGTGAGAGTGGTGTGGCAAGCGTCACGCCCGGTCGCCTTTTCTCTCCCTAGTGGTGATGTTTACACGCCGCAGCAGACACTCATTTGAGAGTCGGCCTAGGTACACGTGGTACACAATTCACAACCTGGAATATGCTCCACTTCATTCTTATGTTTTGAAGGATGCTTCCATGGTACGATTATTGGTGCGTAGGACTGAGTTGGGGTCCTTCCACCAACAGTGGCGTGAGACAGCAATTGCAGGGACTGTACCTCTAACCTTGCCCACACTGCAAAACAGTTTCATGGATCCGACGCAAGACCCTTGCCGTGCTGCTGTCTCAGTATTACAGGTGCATCCTGCTCATTCCTGACATCTACAACAGGCAGCACGTTAAAGAGCTGATGAACATGCTGCTTACTGGAATGGGCTTTGCAGGTAAAGCTGCTGAATGCTGCTGAAAGTTACAACTTTGCACATTGCAGAAATGCACCTCTTCACATGCACGCAGCCAAATCGCCTTAAATGCCCCCAATCCCATCAGATTTCCGGAGCTAAGTAACCTCGTGGAGGGATTTGCGTGTTTCAATGAACGCCAGACCACTACTGCTAGGGGCTCCCTTAATAAAGCGGTCTGGGTTGGGGTTCCAGACAAATAAAGATCCGAAGACCCTCTGACTAAAAGGAGTTGGCGTCTGGCTGTAAAATTCTGCTCTTAATACCCGCACCATTCGGGGGCAACTGGTCAACTCGGCTCAACCTGGATTGCGGCCGTTTAGACCAGCAACAGCAATGCAGGTGTCTTGGCCACCCACACAGTGGTCCGTTGGGACCGTACCCAAGTTGGGCCAAGTGGGCCTTGAGGTGCGATCGGTTGAGAAGCCCTGCTTTTAGGAAAGCGTTCCCCACCTCGGCCGTGCTCACTGCGGGTTTGTTGTCGTCGCAGGCGCCATGGTCCACCAGGAGTCGGTGTGTGCCTCGTTCGGCTGCGGCCTGAGCTGCGCCTGCGTGGTCGACATCGGCGATCAGAAGACCAGCATCTGCTGCGTGGAGGACGGCATATCGCACCGGCACACCAGGTGGGTCACCGCGTCTACTCACCGCCGCCGTGGCGCCTCGCCGAATCGACAAGGCGTGCCGATGGTTCGTTCGCGGCTCGATGTTTTGAGTATTGAGCTACGAACCTGGCAAGTTCGATTTCCGATGCTCACCGTCATCGCCAGTAATGATATTCCGGACCGGTCCCGGCCCTCCATTAGGTCGACTCGGCCTCAGACGAGTACCTGGTGCGGTGTGTAAACATCGCTGCTTGGGAAACAAAGGCCGCCGAGCGTGGTGCTGACCACCCTACCCCGCTCGCGTGCCGTACCGTCCTTTATACGTGCTGCTCGCTAACCGCGCTTGACCCTACAGTCTGTTAAGGCTATACGGGGGTGGGGGGTGGGATCTTTGCCTTTGCCCGACCAAACGCAGGATCTTCTTGGAATACGGAGGCTCGGACGTGACGCGCTGCTTCTACTTGCTGATGCAGCGGTCGGGATTCCCGTACAGGGAGTGCCAGCTCGCAAACCGCATGCACGCACTGCTTCTACAGCAGCTCAAGGAGAACTTCTGTCACCTGGACCAGGTGTGGACACGACCCACGTGGTGCCAAATGCATGCCGTTGAGCGTATTGTCATAGTCAGCGTAAGCCACGATCGATCCACTGCTGGGCAAAGGTGTCCCAAAGCTGTCGCCATCGCATGTTTGTTCTGTCGCAGGAGTCCTGTATAGAGCTTGCAAGCTCACTAGGTTATTTTTCTGCTGTAATAATAAACATCTGTCTATCATCTATCATCGCTCACGGAATCGTGGTGCATCGGTCGGTCTTGCTGCAGCACACGAGACGATTTCACCGTTCCATCTCTGTGCTGGACGTCCTATCACAAGCGTTACCTCCCTTGGCTGACACTGCGTCGTTAGTATTTACCCTCGACCGTAATTTCTTGCCGTGACGTGTCCTTCCGAAGCCCACTTACTTTTTAAAGTCCACACGACGTATAGAACTTGTGCATCCGTGAGTTTATCTCTCAATAATAATATTAATTCCAAGGGTGCATTATCTCTGCGTTTCTACGTACACTTCAGCTCTTGTTCCGGTTATGCCGTGTCGTCGGTGGTTTGAACTGACCGCCCGGTTCGCTTGCCGCACGCTTGATCCCGTTGTGAAACGTTCGATTTCAGGATATCTCGAGTTTTCAAGACCACGAGTTCCAGGTGAGGCAGCCGGACTCGGTGGCCCTGCTTTACCAGTTCAAACTGGGCGACGAGAAGCTCCAGGTAAACGGCGCTACACGGCACGGTCGCGTTGTCAATCTGCTGCTGGATGAGTCTCACTTAAGTCAGTCAGTGTCGGTCAGTTTTTGTTTCAGCTGGAAGGAACCGTTGCGCTATGTAGCTATTTTTAACAGCTGCCCAGCGGGGAGGGGTAACAAAGTTAAAAATATCTCAGGCCAACGGGGAGCCAATTTAGTCGAGACAAATAGCCTCGGCAGTGTGTCTTTGGACTGCGGTGGTAAACCGGAGTACCCAGTCAAAATCCACGCGGACATGGGGAGAACGTGATCTCATCAAAATTGCAGGTCCTGAGACACAAGCCAGTTACATCATTGGATACATTCTATCGGCTAAAAGCAACGTTGTTCCATCTTGTTCGTGTATAATATTTCATAACGCCATTTGAACCCCTTAAAAAAATACCACTCGGCCCAACGTACCGTAGACAGCTGGAGCCAGGCGTGAGATGCGGGCGCATTCTGGGTGGTTTGGTCACAGCCCCGACTACACTGCATTACACCCGTGTCTACAATCGTAACGCAGTAACGCATCCACGCGGCGAGCGTTGCCCGCGTCAACACGGGTTTGCCTGACATTCCGGACGCGTGCGCGCGCTCGCTCGCAGGCACCGATGTCCATGTTCTATCCGGCCGTGTTCGGGATCGTGGGTCAGAGGATGACCCTGACCCAGCAGAGGTCGCAGGGTGACCCGGAGGACCCGTATGATGAACACTACCTCTTGGCCACCCAAAGCAAGCAGGAGCAGGTGTGTGTATTCTGTGCGCTGCATTCCCGTGTTTCAACATGGGAGACTTGGTGAGCCATTGGCGTTTCCACCAATGGCTCGGCTGTTAACTGGGTCTGTAAACTTTGGGTACTTTTGATTTGCCACTATGCAGATGATGTAGAAAGAGAAAAGGTTTTACCCATTCTGGTAATAATACACGTGTTATGATCTGAAACCACGAAATAGACACCTTTCACAAGTGTCAAGTTTGTAAAAAACAACACATGCTTGTGGCAAAACATGTAAACAATATGCTTTCTACATCATCCGGGTCTGTAAACTTGAATTTCACTCCAATATCGCTTTAGTTTCTCGTAACTTTTCACTGCTCGATGTACGAGCATTGCTTTCCATAGCCGTTCTTTCGGGGGGGATAGCAGCGACGAGCGTTACTCCTTCTCTCTTCTTCGCGACGTTTCGACGACAAATAATCTGTCGCGCTGCTCGCTGCCCCTGCCGCTACCAAGGCCGCCAAAGCCGTGGCGGAGAGGAAGGCCCTGGCCAAGCACAGCGCCGCCGACTCCGAAGGAGCCGGGGCACCGGCCGAGGCGTCGGAGGGCGCGGGGCGCGCTCCCGACGGAGACCAGGGCCTGTCCCGGGGCGGCGCGGGTGACACGCACCACCTGAACCAGCCGGGCGCCCCGTCGCTCCTCTCGCGCAAGCTCAAGCTCGCCTCGCCGCACTTCGAGGGGAAAGCCCTGGGTCTGGACAAGGCGGTGCTGCACAGCATCGACTGCTGTTGTAAGTTGAGCCGCTCGAATGTGTTGTTTTTGCTGGGACTGGACGAAACGTCGCCCTCTCCCGGCTATGTAGCTTCGGTCACACGCGCCGTTCGTTCGTTTTCAATCTGTATTCTTTGTTCGTCATCGTTATCGGTACCAGCTTAATCCTGTACTGGGTCACGGGGGGCCTGGAGCCTACCTCCATAGGCACAGGGAGCAAGGCACAGCTGTACCAAGGATGGGATACCAGTCCATCGCAGGGGCATTTATTCAGGCCAATTAACCTAGGCAGCAGCGTGTCGTCGGAACTGTGGGAGGAAACATGAGTACCCGGCGAAAGCACACACGGAAAAGGGGTGAACGTACAAACCCCACACTGAAAGGCACCCGAGCCAGGAATCTAACCCAGGTGTGCTTGCTGTGCAGGAGCAGCACTACTCCTTGCACCACCATGCCACCCTCATTCGTTATTACGTTGATTTAAGTCACTTCTTCTGCCGTGTCTCTTATTACATTGAAGATTTGAGGCTTCGTTATTTAATCTGCGCTCACATTTCGCTGAACCAAGGCTGCAGACGGGCAACACACGCTGCCGCAGTGCGTATCACAAGCGGGCCACGAACATCAACTGGCTGCCATTTGTGCACCACATTAATCCCCGCCAAACGTGAGAGGCACACTAATCTCCACGCTTGCACCTGCATCGTAGCCAACGTGAACCCACCTGATTGAAGATTAAATTCCCGTAAACTCACTGCAGCGTCGGAGTCGCAAGCTCTCAGGGGAGCCCTCATTCAATCCTGAGGCTCAGCGGAGAGAGACCTGGGAACAATTCCAAGAACGAGCGCTTAATCGCCGACCCCCACAGGCGAACCTCCCGGTCTCGATTTACGCGGCACACGGCGGTCCGTACCGAACCAGCATCGTAACATCGCGCCGCCGATTGCGGCAAACTCTCTTATAAACGGACGGAAAATTACAGACAGTCTAGCGGTGCTGCCGCGGTCACCAATCTGAAACCGTTGAGCAAGTTAGTTAACGCGACTGCCCGATTCCATCGTTCGCCGGCAGTGTTTCATTGATTCAACCGGGCCATTCCTGAAGGCGTTCACTGGGACACTCGCCAAGCTAAACCGTAACATTCAACAGATTCCGTTAAACTGGCCCGCCGGTGTGCAAGCGTGATACTTGAATACTTGAAACCGGATCGCGTCTCGCCGTATCGATGACGACCCCTTGCGTGTTCGCTTCACGCGTTTGATCCCTGATCCCGCTCAGCCTCGGAGGAGACCAAGAGGAAGATGTACAGCAGCATCCTGGTGGTGGGTGGAGGACTTCTCTTCCCAGGAGCCCAGGACTTCCTGCAGCATCGCATCATCAACAAGATGCCGCCTTCTTTCCGCCGCCTGGTGGAGACCGTGGAGGTCATCACACGGCCCAAGGTGCACCGAATGTTGACAGCTTTAGTCCAGCGAACCTTTCTTTCGGTCACGAAAATTAATTTTTAAAAAATACGCCTCCCTCGCACACTTGTCCCCTCCGCGTGAAAATAACTTAAGCGGTTTTGAGAATTGCTTCTGGAGAGCTGCTCTTTCGGGATAGCTGTGACGTTTCTCCTCCCATGTCGGCGGCTTCATCAGCCTGATGATGAGAGAAATTCTCATACGTCGAGCCGTGAAAACCCTTCATCAATACTGAAGTCGTTTGCAAGCATCCCACCAGCTGCACTGGCCTCAAAGGGCATAATCTTCTTTCGTACGTTATTTAAAAAACAAACGCCTACAATTGTCTTTTAAATTCTATAAGATATTCTATGGTATCCGTGTGCTGAGTGAAGTCCGCTTGCTCCATTAGAATACACGTTGTTATTCGGCCGTCAGTTGATGGTTGTTATGCCTGATTCTTTATCCCATCACATCAGTCGGTCAGTATTTAAGCTGGAAGTAACCGTTGAGCGATGTAGCTGTTTTTAGCAGTTGTCCAAGCAGGAAGCAGCAAAGCAAGTTACAACATCTCAGGGCACCTTGGCTAATTTAGTCGGGACAATTAACCTAGGCAGCAGCGTGTCTTCGGACTGTGGGAGGAAAACGGAGTACGTGGCGAGAACACGCCAACTCCACTCAGAAAGTCAGCGGTCCGAGCCAGGAACCGAACCCGGTTCTTTCTAGCTTCTTCTTTGCGATTCTTCGAAGCGCGATGGTTTAATTACAGATTCTCATTTCCTTACACAGCCCCTTGCTGCGGTCCGGCCGGCAGTCTTGCACACATAACAAACCGCTCGCGCTTTCCCGTCTCGGCGGCCCAGGACACGGACCCGCGGCTGACGGCGTGGAAGGGCGGCGTGGTGCTGGCCTGCCTCGACACGGCGCAGGAGCTGTGGATCCACCGGCGCGAGTGGGAGCGGTTCGGGGTGCGGATGCTGCGAGAGCGAGCGCCGTTCGTCTGGTGACCGACGCTCACCGTAGAAACGAGACCCGGGGTGTGTAAACGCAGGTTTACACATCGCGAACAATGTTACCAACCCCCTCTTTTTTTCCCCCGCTGGCACATATACGCGGAGGTTTCAGATACATTACGATTTTGAGAGCCTCCGAATAAAGGAGGTTGGCGCCAGGAGAGGCATCTGGCTGTAAACTTCCATGCCAGCTTGGCTTGGCAGCAACACTCGGATGTCCCAGTCTTCTTCTTCTTTGCGATTCTTCGAAGCACGATGGTCAGCCTCTGGACATCGTTGTCTTTCAGCTCGGCCTCGATGTGCCAGTGTAAAAGACGTATGAGAGAAAAACCCCTGGAATGTTACGCTCAGTTGATTGTGCCTGCTGTTTTGTAAAAAGGGTTTGTAGGCTTTTATATGGAATCAACATGTCACTTTTTTTTATATATAAGCGTGGTATGTAAAGTATATCAAATGTATATACGAATTTAAGTCTGTTCTATGAATGGCTTAAAAGTAATGGAATAAAGGTAACTGTCTCCAGTTTAAGCGCTTTCGCTGTAAAGATCATGGATTGTATATATGATTGAAACATAAATGGTATGGTTATAATATATGGCTTCTCTCGTTTGTTATCAGTTTGAATAAAGTTGTTTGGAGTGGTTTGCAGTTTTTCACAAGAGTTTACTGCAGTAGCTTTCCCTTAACAGTAGAAAGTGGTCAGATTCAGCAATATTGTTTTGTAGTGCTTCGGAGTATGATACAGCCACATGATTATGAAACATTTAAAATAAATCGGTTCAACAGTAGTATTAACTATGTACAACATTATCAACCTCGACTGGTCATGTATCTTTAAGTCAGTGTACCTCAACAATCCTGTACAAGGCCGCTTGGTTATAAAAACTGGTTCCTTTGACAAAAGACGATCAGCATCATATCCAACCAGTTGCAAAACGAACGATCCAGTGTAAATCATCTTGTATGAGCATTCACTTCTACATGGGAAACACAACTTCACTTTATAATTGATAGATTACCATTATAAAGTAATAATAATAATATCAATTTATATAGCGCCTTTTATATAGCGCCTTTCAATTTATATAGCGACCCTTACAAAATCCAGTTATTCTACCCGCAATTCTCAACTGGTGGGTCTGTGGAGACCATGCCCGAGTGGGCCTTGAGGTGCAAAAAGTTGAGAACCCCTGGTGTATGCGTGGAGTTTGCCTAACATTGAAGTCTACGGCCGCCATTCTCGACGGGTGGGTCGCGACCCATCAGTGGGCCGCGAGCACCACCGAGCGGTCCGTGGAGACCAGACCCAAGCGGGCCTCGAGGTGCAACAATAATAATATCAATTTATATAGCGCCTTTCACCCGAGGGTCACAAAGTGCTGAGAACCCCCTGCCTTCTACTGTCTCTGAAGCATCACTTGCATGAGGTGCTTCATGGCCTCCTCCGATAACGGGGCCTCTTCACCACCAAAGCCGTCGCCAGCTGCGCAATCCCGCGAGCCGCGCGTATCGTCACGCAACTCCACGTGTCCGCCGCCGTCGTCGTACGCGAACAGGCGCTCCTCTCCCGGCTGCGGATAATTGACGACGTTGGCATCGACGTGACATCTGCCCGGGAAAAATGAATCCTGGCGGAATACGCTGCCCGGAAACTGCACGCGGTGAACGTCGGTCGCTAATCCGTCGGACACACCCGGTGGTCCGTGATACTGCGGCTGCGCGGGATTCCACACCGCGGCTGGGCCTTCGTCTGACGTCGCGGCGAGATCGAGAGAGTGAACGACGAGCGGCTCCGAAGCGACGTCGCAGCCGGGCCCGAGGCGCAGGCCGCCGTATTCTCCCCGCGCGGCATCGAAATCGTCGCTCAGCGGTCGCAACATCAGGGGCGGCTGACCGTCGTACTCGGGAGGAAGGCACGTATTCCCCGCCGGAGCCGTGTGCATACCGCCAGCCTCCGCGACGCTCGGCCGCAGGCTGACGCTTCCGAAGCCGTCCGACGTCAGATCCGGTTTGGCGTAAATCAGCGTCGTTTCGTACGCCAGCAAGCCGTCGCCTTCAGCAGCCTCATCGACCGCGTTGTCGCGTCGCTCCGATGAAGCGTCCTGGATTTTACCGGTCTCTTCTTCGAACCAGTCGGGGCGCTCTGCTTTCCACCGCCTGAACTTGTCCATGGCGTCCTTGAGTTTCTGACCGTGCGGCTCCCTGGGGTAATAGTCCCCGGAGAGGCGGGGTACTCGGAACGTCGTGCCCGGCACGTGCCGCTCCATGTTTTGAATGCGAAAGAAGAGCTCCTCCGAGTGCTTCATGAGTTTATAGCGCACGGTCACCTTCAAGGGCAGGGGGATGTCCTCCTCGCCGCTGCCGTCGTCGAAGTAAACCACCGAGTACCTCTCGTACGAGCCCCGCTGGAAGTCGCCGAGGATGAGGCTCATCGCCGGGGTGAACATGTCTCCGAGAGGCGACTTCGAGTCCTCCCTGAGTTCGACTTTGGCAGAAGGCTGGCACATCGCTCGCCACTTTGCCTGGGCTCCCTTGGAGCACACGATGATGGTGACCACATCCGGGTCCTCGATGTGCTGCGACAGCCAGGGCACGTGGCTGACCTCTGCGATCTTGTTCACCTGCCAGAGGTCGAGGATCACCTCGACGTTGCAGTTCCTCTGCAGGAAACTCGCGAAGTGGAGGACGATGTCTCGGAACAGCGCGTGGTCCTGGGAGTACACGATCAGAACCTTCCTCGGGCTGCTCGGCTGCGAGGGTGTTTCTGTGTCGTTGGTGGATGGCGGTACACCTGAAATATCAAAACACGTGTTAACAAGGCTGTGGACTGTGATCCAAACAGATGAGATGAGACGACCGGTCTGTGTGGATCAATCATTTACCAGGTGTGGATTTGACTTCGTTGCCATTTGTAAGATACTATTAATATCATCCTGGATCGATCCGAATGCTAAACGGATTTCAAAGATCATATTTTGTCCTTTCATAACATTTCCAAAAACTAATATTAATGACGTTTCACAGTGCATTAATATCGCCTAACCTCTTTGTGGCAATGCGTACAATTTCACCGTGCAGTGGTTGTTAAGTCTGAATTTATTAAATTATACTTTTGTACTGATTTAGGTTTTCACGGCTCGATCCATGATGGTTGCTCTTCAGAGCTGTTCTTTCGGAAAGCGTCGCGAGGGAGAGGGGGGAGATCGCTCAATGACACGGCTATCCCGAAAGAACAGCTCTGAGGAGCAACCATCGGGAATCGAGCAGTGACGAGCCTACATCAGAAAATAACGATACCAAAACAACGGCGGAAACTCACCCTTCTTATAAAAGAGCAACGCCACGGCGAGTAAGACCGCGAGGACGATCAAAATCACGACGATTGGGACGATCCGCGGGTTCTCCCGCGGAGGCAGGGAAGGACTCGGGGAAGGGGGATCTGAAAGCGGAACATTTCAAACGTTAGCGTTCTCCGTCCAGGGTCGTGACCGCGCGTCGTTCGCGATTGAATACGCGCGCGTCATAAATACCGTTCGTTATTATTGTCAGAACAAGCCCATGAGCTACGTACGCAACGTGAAGGTTTTGACGTGCTCGTCACACGCGTCGCTGCACAGTGCAAAGTACGCCTTCAGCTGTGAAGAAACGACAAATGGTCGTGGTCACGATCCATGGATAGATGTTTATTATTACAGCAGAAAATAACCAGTGAGCCTGCGAGCTCTCTGCGGGATTCATGCGACGCAACAAACACGAACCAGCATTGCACAAGACGCGATAGAGTGGTTGGAGACCAGTACTATGAG
>JAZEWU010000043.1:1900928-1929746 GCA_036362915.1 Geotria australis | reverse complement strand
AAGACCTTGCGGAGTTCAATGAAAATGCAAGGGGCTGTGTAAGAAAATGGGAAACTGTAATTTGCCCATCGCGCTGCTTCGAAGAATCGCTAAGAAGATTCAAAAGGAACACACGGATTTGTGCTTCACCTTATTTTTAATGCGTTCACAGAAAATAATTCACGTCACCAGTGTAATAATGTAAATATAATAGTTTCAATACTTGCCTTTCCGTCTATATATTTATAGTGTAATTCATGCAAAGTACATCGTTTTTGAGCTACATGTCACTGTAACGACCACAAATATCCGCTTGCCAATATTTGCTTCCGAAGTCACACCTACATAAATAACTTAAATGTTAAACCCTAATTAATCACAGTACATGCTATAAACTCAAAAACATGCTCACCTGCAATTGAGAGCATTTATATAGAACAGCCCACGTTACTTTATTCCATTACAGACCATCACAACAATATATCTCAACATCAGCTAGCAGCAACAAGTGTAAACCCTTTCATGTGTACATAAACACCACGTATAATACGCCGATATAGATACAATAAGTAACACGTCCCATTGGTGCTGGCCCATATTGAGCACCTTAACAACATATACACTACTTTTGAGGTATGGGGGAGGGCCTTTAGAATTAATAGCTCCTAGTGAGATGACATAAGATACATAGACAAGAAATAGGAATGCAGTGAGATGAGAAAGTGTAGACAAGAGACAAAGTTATACAAGGGAAGTGCTACAGACCTAGCGAGGAGCGAGATTTAATTTCTAGCTTATTTGCTGTTTACTGGGAGATACATTCAGCATGACATTTGGTTCACCCCACGTTTTTTAACGAATCAAAATTGCTCAAATGGGATTACGCATAGCAGCAATCATCACCTTCGATTGGAAGACAAATGCCCACTCGCGTGTTGATTGTGCTAATGCAGGAATCCTGTAAAGAGCTTGCAAGCTCACTGGGTTATGTTTCCGCTGTAATAATAAACATCTATCTATATATCATCTATCTATCAGATAAAATAATCTACATGTTTAATTGTGTTCTCATGAAGGTTCAGCCGTTGATCGGGAGCTGACAGGATAGGTTGATAAACGAGTGTAAACACGCGATACTAGTTACAAGTTGCCCATGCTGTTTTGCAACACTTGCTGTTGCAGACTTATCAGCTCCTCCATCGTTCGCTCCGTCAAGATCGCCTCCACGCTAGACTGGTCGTCGAGTAATTCTCTGGGACTTACGTAATATGGTAGGGAACGGTCGTCGCCTATTGAGTGACCGGAACATTCAATCGACGGTACGAAAAGGTCAACGTGTTCATTATTATCGCTTCGGTCAAATGGATAGTACGCCAGCCCAGCGTCGGTTTGCAGTGCGGATATTACGTGGCGCTGAGGTTCGTACAAAGCGGGCCTTTCCACACAGTCGCCCGCATCGGAGTGACTGTTTTCACTGACGAGCCTTCTCTGAAAGCCTTCCAAAAGAGAGAGGACATTAGGTGAAATTTGCCCAAACTGCTGCTGGTCGCTACCATTGGCATCTGGAACATCAGCATTGAGCAGCAGCTCCGGACTGGCGCGTGGAGCGTTGATGTTCACTCGATTCGAATAATGCGAGCGCACTGCATTTTCAGAGATATCGCTTGTAGCCGGAGAGACACACAGCAACGGGGTCTGTTCACTGGAGCATGAATTCTCAATCCCAGACACTCCTGAGTCATGTGAAGAATTCGTAAGGCTAGCTTTTAGTACAGGAGTGAAGTCGTTATTGAAGTTTGCAGTGTTACACGTAACCGAATCGCAGGTATCGTTCGGTTTGAGTATGAGAACGTTTCGCTTGACACCCTCCGCGCTCAAAAGCTTACTGCTTTCATCCAACGCGGCCTTATCCAGTCCTGCGTCACCTTCATCCTTCTCAAACCAGTCGGGGTTCGACTGCTGAAACCGCTTGAACGTTTCGATGGCCTCCAGCAGGCGTCTCCCGCACGGCTCTTCGAAATAGTCGTGTGCGGAGATGCCGTGAGCTCCGTACGTGACCCCGGGCCTGTACTGTTCCTCGTCCTGGATTCGAAAAAACAGCTCCTTGAAGTGTCTCATCAGCTTGTACTTGAGCGTCACGCGGAAGAAAGCGGGAATGTCCGTCTCGCCGCTCACGTCCTCGAAGTACGCCACGATGTACTTTTCGAACGTGGCCGGCCGCAGGATGCCGTCGCAGATGAGACCGAGTGCCGGCGTGTACATGTCTCCGACGAGGGATTTCAGATCTTCCCTTCGCTCAACCCGCGTCGAGTCGTACAGCGCCCGCCACTTCATCTGCGAGCCTCGAGAGAAGAGCACGATAACTTTGGCCGAAGAGTCGCTGCTCTGATCCAACTGCTGGGTCAGCCAGCGCATCCTGCCCGTCTCGGCGACCTGCCGCTCTTCCAACAGGTCCAGGGACACCGCGACGCCGCACTTGCTCTGCAGGAACTCGGCGAAGCGCAGAACGATGTCTCGGAACAACTTGTGGTCGTTCGAGTACACGATGAACACTCTCCTGGGCTGCAGCTTCGGCGGGAGTTGTTCGGCGGGGAGCTGAGTTTTCTCTTCTTCAGCCGGCGCAGCCGCTCGACGAAATTGGTTTTTGATGGAATCTGCCCCAAAAAAAAAATGAGAGAGAGGGAGACACACACGTGCAGTTGCTGTGGTTGGTAAAGTGCGAATATAAGCAGAATTCTGTTTCTGGCTTCAGAGATAAAGTCAATAAAAAGACAGCAGCAGTCAGAAGCGGCATCTTCAGCCACGAGGGACACCACATTTGGTGAATATAAATACCCTAGATATAAAGTAAAAAGCATGCGATAGATCAAAACTCACCTTGTTTGCAGTAGACTATCAAACCCATGACAAATGCCAGGAGACAGAAAGTAACTGCAAATGCTACTTTCGCCAGGATCGGATTTCTGGGAGGAGGAGGCGACGGTGTGGTTTTCTGATCTGAAAAGAGCCCGACGGGGAATTGGTGAATTGACGTACTGTACAGGCAAACATCTTTTAACGAAGCCAACGAATATTTTCGTTTAACGGACAGGAAAAAAAATCATCATAATTGTCAGAAACCGCTTAATCCTGTACAGGGACGCGGCGAGCCAGAGCCTACCCCGGCAGACGCAGGCGCAAGCCATGGCTATACCCAGGTTGGGATGCCAGTCCATCACAGGACACCGGGGGCAATTTAGCCCGCAGGCCAATTAACCCGTGCAGCAGCATGTATTTGTACTGTGGGAGGAAACCGGAGTGCCCGGCCAAATCCCACGCGGACACGGGGAGAACATGCAAACTCCACACAGAAAGGCACCCAAGCCGGGATTCGAACCCGGGCCCTTCTTTCTGTGAGGCAGCAGCGCTACTCACTGCACCACATTACAAGTCAAGGAGTCAAAAAGAGCAAAAGACAAGCAAATGTGGTTTACCGGAAAGGTTCAGCAACATTCTTCTCTCTTTGCAATCATCTTTGCAGATGTCAAAGTAAGGTTTAATCTGCGGATGTAAAACGGATGTTAGTCATTGTTCGCACTTGCAAATTGATCCGATGACCGTATGCACAACTCCGGGTGTGACGATGGATTGATTCAGTGATAGCCACTGTCAAGGCTCCAATTGCACGTGCAATAATCAATCAAGTGATTTCCTGCTATTTAGAACATTCTTCTGTGGTGCATTTACAAACCTTAGCTTCAATTGCAAGGCAGCCTGGCGTCGGTGCAACGTCAGGAAAGGTCACTTGTTTATATTTTCCGATGCCCTATTAAACACACACACACACATCGCAATCAGGCAAAACTTAAACAAAAACAAACGCCTCAATGCTGATTAACAACGCCTTATCATAGAAAGCGTCACCTTAGGTTGGCTTTTCTGCCAGCGGCTCTTGTCTTTGTTGAATAACAATGATAATCTATTACGTTTTTAATAGCGCCTCTGACCCAGAGATACCCAGGCTGGGACGCCAGTCCATCACAGGGCACTGGGGGCAATTTAGTGCGCAGGCCAAATAAACCTATGCAGCAGCATGTCTTTGGACTGTGGGAAGAAACCGGAGTGCCCGGCGAAAACCCACACGGACACGGGGCAAACATGCCTTTTTGCAAAATTAGGGTCCGGTCTCAACTGGCTCATAACCACCGTTCACCACTTGTGTACAAAACTCAGAGAGAATGTCCGATTGGATCTGATTGAAACTCACCCCGATAACGGAAGCCTTGTGGATTTGTCCGCAGCCGTCAAGTGTGACGAGATATCGCGTTGAAAGGTTCACAGCTGTAAACGTGACCGAGGCTCCACTCTCGTTCAGGTGAACGCTTATATCCGGTGACCACATGCTCCCTAGCGGTGATATGAGACGACGAAAACATTTGATGTTCAGTTTATTTTTCTTCAAATGGACCACACAACTCATTATACAGTCGGCGGCATAAGTCGCTTTTCTGAGCGTAACGAAATCACTTTGCAAGGAATAATATTTCTGAGTTATGACATTGTTTGGTGTCCTCCATCATGTTTAATACACACGTTGCGTCTTCGGACCACTGAACACCACACAGCGTGGCGGCAGAACAGTTCTGTGTTATTATTCAACCTCTCAAACGCTTGGCGTATTAAAAAAATATCTCGGTAAAGCGACCTATGCCGCACCCTGTATATACCATATACTCGAGATTATAAAACACTCTGGAGAGTAAGTTATAGCCGAGACCTGTGCCCGCTGTCAATAAAGGCAAGCCCATCCTGTCACATGTACACATATCTACCAGATTACGTGATCTTCTTCTTTGCGATTCTTCGAAGCACGATGGTCAGTTTCTGGACATCGTTGTTTTTCAGCTCGGCTTCGAAGTGTTTGGTAGAATTCGCAGGCAACACCAAGTATTACCTGACAGGGATCGCGACGTGAACGCTTCTACCTTGACCCCCATGACGTGATGATGATACCATATTTACGATGACTTGGAATTTGGACTCGTTATAGAATGAGTTAAGAGGAACCAAGTAAACTAGTGTTTATTATCTGGTTGTAAAACTGTCAAAAGTTCCGTTGTACTTTAATTCCCTGCTGTGTGAAAGATTATAGTTTATATACAACGTACTCACCGTTCAGAATGCATTGGGTTGAAGCTTTCATCACGTTGTGCTCGCAACCTTTGAAAGGTTTCATAAAAAACAATTAAGACAATTGGTGAATTGCACCGAGGCCGAGCTGAAAGACAACGATATCCAAAAGCTGACCATCGTGCTTCGAAGAATCGCAAAGAAAGACCGATGTATGTTTTCACGGCTCGATTCATGATGGTTGCTCTTCAGAGCTGTTCTTTCGCGATATTTCGCCTGCCATGATGCTTCCGACTTGGGAGGCGAAACGTTGCGAGCGAAGAGAGCGCGATCGCTCGACACGGCTATCCCGATAGAACAGCTCTGAAGAGCAACCATCGATTGGCGAATTGTCAGTTTTGAATGTTCGCTCTGAGCATCTTTATTGGCAGCTGTGTCTTACATTCAGCGGCGTTCAGGAGCTTAAACAAATCAAGGCAATTGGGCTTACGTTAATACTCGTATCAGTCCAGAAAAGTCCCGAAACAACACGTATTTGGCACTGCGTTTAGTTAAAATACAGCTGGTTCACACATGCCCGTGGCTTTGGGGACTATATTCACAGCCGTTAAGCCAGGTCAACGCCCGGTCAGTCCAGTTTTAAAACATGTCTTTACCAGCCCAAGCTTGAGCAATAGCCGCGATAGTTATAATAATAATAAAATTGGCTGAGCACACACACTCCTAAGAGCCGCATTACAAAATAGCAGCACGTGCAGAATGAACGCGTGGGCAAAATATACGCGAACGTTTCGTCGTGTCATCTGAATTTTTCTCTCCCCCAACCGCGCCGCAGTTTAAGTTGCTGTTTGCCTAGACGTATGGAACATTTGTCCTTGACATGTCTATCGAACATCAGATGAGCCTGTAAATCATACTCTTGACAATGACCACCGGCTGTCACTCAACTAGCGCAGAAAATGCCATCACAGCCCAGTACAAAGGCGGCCGTGATAACAGTGGGGCGAGCGAGCGGGTTCGCCGAACTGGATTTCCTGAAACTAGCCGGTGGTCGAGAGGCGTGATTTTGGCAAGGCTAGACAAGCACGCGTGAAGCATTTAATCATTGCTTGGCCCCTCTATGTGACTCCTTTTGAGTGGCCTTGTAAACATAATGAAAAGTGTGCCCCGCTTACGAATCCAACGGAGGCCTTGCTTAGTCTCAGGGTGGGTTTTTTTAAATTGCTGGACAGTTCTACGTTAAGACGCGGTCCACTAACAGCAAGTTTAAAAACATCGGAAAGTGAAAGTGATGCTGCCTGCTGACTTAATTGAACCCGTTGCCCTGTGTTGGGACTGGCATCACATCCTGGGAATAGCCCTGCCTCGCGCCCTGTGTCTGCCGGCATAGGCTCCGGTTCACCGCGACCCTGTACAGCATTCAGCGGTTTCTGACAATGGCTGGATGGATGGATGGAAAGTGATGCTGTCCTATCAATGCAATGCGGACAATCAATCTGGGAAAAATAAATGCTAAGCACTCGTTTAACTGATAATCGCTCCTTAAAGATTGTCATAACATAACATATTTCAGAAAAATAAAACAAGCACAGCATACAGCAAAACGTTATTTCGGAAGATGGACGATATGATTATCGTGTGGAATTACGTATGGGTAACTTTTTTTCCAGTGACTTCAGAGATATTTCAAGGTCTTAACACTAGTGTTATTGCCAGATAGGGAAAAGCCTTGTATCTTTTAATATCATTATTATTATTACACGTTGCAAGAGGTGCAAGTATAGTTTAGTTTTCACCTGGCAGCGAGATGTAGCTCGTGACGATGGTGTCTGGCTCCAGCGGGATGTGTTTGGGAAAGTTGGAAACGTCCACACGGTAACGTTTGTACGGCTGCACGACGAACCCGTGAAACGAAAAGTCGCCCAGCTACAAAAGAAAACGTGGAGAATATTACAGGGGTTCCACAGAACAGTTGATAACCTACGTAGATTCTATGTTAAATGTTATACATTGTATTTGTTTACATTACGAATGCTCTTACCCTTGTAGGTGTGCTGAGATAAACAAACCAAACGCATTTGGTTACGTTTTCATCGCTCGGCGTCACGCAAACTTCTGTTCCCTCGAGTGTCGTGATACTGTCTGAAATATAACGGGAAAAATACGGTCATATTACAGTATATATCACTTTATTTCCATACATTTTAGGCCACTGTGTATCATTCATGTGAAGTTCCATTAACCGGCCACAGCATTCATTATTACACGTCAAAATAAGGTGTTAAGTCGACCCAGTCCATGGCACTTCTTGGAAACATGTTATATCCAGTAGTATTTGTTCAAGTAAACAAACATTCCGGATTCTACTGGAAACAGCACACAAATTGATACAGACACATGCGATTAGATAATATTTGTGCAGACAGCTCCGAGGTTGATAGATTCCAAAAATATATATTTTAAGTTAAGAATATTAATAAGAAGAAGAATACTATTTGCAACGCGCGCAAATTCCACGAATCGTCGTGAATGAGACACAGATACGGAGGTGCGAGAAAACCGTAGAGAGGAGGAGGGAAGGCAGTGACACAGCCAGCCGGCGCCAACATTTGCCGGGCACTGCGTCCTATATTATGATGTTATCAGCCAATTAATTCGTGAGTGGTTTTTGTTATTTGTGTGAGGAAACCGGAGAAGCCTGTAGAAACACAAGCAGAATAGGAGGAGAGAACACACAAACTGCACGTAGAAAGGCGCCCGAGGCGGGAATCGAACTGCCTTTAGCAGGAGCATCTTCCTGTGAGGCGTGGGTGTTTACCACTGTGCTACTTCATCTTCTTTGCGATTCTTCGAAGCCCGATGAGGCAAAGCTTTTGCTATTGTCAACACACGTAATGCTCCACAACAGCACATACTGCGTGCTTATTTAATAATACGTTTTAAGATTGTAGTGATTGTCTTAAAAGGTTATCCGCGGACAATGTAGCAATTTGCTGACGTAGGTTTTTACGGCTCGATTCATATCTGTTGCTTTTCACAGCTGTTCTGTCGGGATAGCCGTGTCGAGCGTTTTCCCTCTCTCCCTCGCGACGTTTCGCCTGATTGATGCTTCCAACGTGGGAGGCGAAACGTCGCGAGGGGGAGCGCTCGAAACGCCTATCCAGGTAGAACGGCTCCGAAGAGCAACCACATTCGTCGCAATGTGGTTGCTCTTCGGTCAACGTGGCTGTTACCGCCGATTTAATGACTACGATAGTAGGCGCCGTCTGCGTCACAGCGGGTCGATAACGACCCCCTTGACGTAATTCGCAAGAGCGTGCCGGCGTCCGAGTCCATTTCGGCAATTTCGAAAATTAGACCGCAAGTCACCCGCTCGGGACCGCAACGTGGCAATCATCACCTCCTACTGGCAGACTCGTGTCCAGGGTCACGCCGCCAAATGCTTGGGTTGTCACTCGGTAAAACGACAACAACAACGTTGACAGGACAGCTGCGGAAGGACCCGGTGATTTGTTTTGTGGACTCAGCCCTCGACTCGGGGTGAATAAAGAATGCATGGCGCCAGGTGGGAAAGTCAACGGTGATTATAATAACTTCCATCTATCCATCCATCCATCCTCAGAAACCGCTTAATACTGTGCAGGCTCGCGATGAGCCGGAGCCTGTCCCGGCAGACAGAGGGCGCAAGGCAGGCCAGGGCTATACCGAGGATGGGACGCATTATTATAATATCCTTCAGCTGGCCTGGGAACGCCTGGGAATCCCCCCCTAGGAAGAGCTGGAATCTGTTGCTGAGGAAAGGGATGTCTGGGCCACTTTTCCCTGGACTGCTGCCACCGCGACCCTCACCAGGACAAGCGGTTTAAAAAATGGATGGGAGGATGGATGAATGAAAAATGTCTGCACCAACCATCGAAGGGAAGCCACCAAGTGATGTTCAGGACAGGAGTCAGGACGGTGCGGTTGGCATCCACGCTCGCGTTAGACTCTTGACGAAGCAGGGACCACTCGAGGTCCACAAAGCGTGGTCGACCAGGGGTCCACAAGGCTGAGCCGTCATCTCTGGGCCGAAGAGCTTTTCGGCAAATAAATTACAAAAACAGGTTCACAATTAGGGGATGCAATGCAGCGTTTTGTGCCCCTCGGGTGAAAAGCGCTCTATAAAATGCTAGTATTATTATTACTCCGTCCATTGTCAGAAACCGCTTAATCCTGTACGGGGTTTTGGCGAGCCGGAGCCTATACCCAGGATTGGACGCCAGTCCATCACAGGGCATTACCGTGGGAGGAAACCGGAGTGCCCCGGCGAAAACCCACGCGGACACGGGGAGAACATGCAAACTCCACACAGAAATGCACCCGAGCCGGGATTCGAACACGGGTGATTCTTGCTGTGAGGCGGCAATGCTACCCACTGCGCCACTGTTCCACCCTGCAATGCCTTACGACTGTAGATAATGTGTACGGTCAAACGTTATTGGTCCAGTATAACTGCTTTCAGCTATATTAGGGGAGAATACTTCAGAAACACCTGTACACAACAGGAAGGGCACTGTGCCGATCCACTGCTGGATGAAGGTGGCATCATTCAAGGAGCTTGCTTGAGCACGCTGTACAACACTAATCAGGGCGGGTTTGGTGACTAGGCTGGAGGCGAGATACAGGGCCAATTCCGATATGATTTATGAATGACATCATTCGCACTGCGAACTTGGGTCACTGGGTTTACGGCACTTTTTCTAGATTACTGTTCAGGCTATCAGTCAATGTCAGTACACTTTAACATTTTACATCCATCAATTTTTAATTCGACATTTATCTTGGTGAGGGTGGTGGCGGCAGCATGCCGAATAGATGATGATGATTATTTATAATGGTTGCTCTTCAGAGCAGTTCTTTCGGGATAACCGTGTCGAGCGTTCTCCATCTCTCCCTCGCGACGTTTCACCTCCCACGTTGGAAGCGGCATGGCTTTTGAGGTGTAAAACACTGCCCCCGTGTTATAAATCAGGTTCGCAAAGCAAACAATCCGTGACGTTTGTGTCGACATAAAGTCACTTACTTTGTATCGTACAGTTGACGTCCTGCCAGACACAGTGAAACGACAGACGACAGACTCGGTTACGAATTCATTTGAAGCCGCACAAACATATCCAGCACGTGCAAGCGTAGTGATCACCGCTGTTAAAACATGTTTACTCGACGTTTATTATTAAACCCGGGACCTTCTTGCTGTGGGGCGGCAGCGCTACCCACTACGCCACCCTGGCGCCCTCCACGGTTCCTTCCAGCTTAAGCAACAACTGACTATTACCGCGTCAGAAACACGATACACCATACAATGTATAGAGACTGATGGTATTACGTGGGCGGGTGTGTGTGTGTGATGGTTAACAGCGCATTTCAAGCTTACCTGCTTGGAGCAGTCGTTCGACTGGAGAATCACATTTAGACCGTCCACACGCGCACGTTGTTGTAGGCAGCAGGCACTTAGGGCCAACACAAGCCCCCAACTGAGCGTGAACATGACCCGTTGTCTCCTTGAAACTGACAACCCAACTTTACCTGCACCACACCAACACCCAGACACCTAGCCGTACATCGTACGTCTCGTTAAAAGTTCCGTGCCTCGTAAACAGTTTGTTTTGTTGGTAAATAATCGTCTCGTTCTGACTTTGTAAACACCCAAAACGGCAACGACCGTACGGCGCACCCCTTCGAAGAACAAGGAAGCTTCTACATGTAAATGAAGTGCCTTTCTCGTCAAACCAGACAGACAGGTGTGGCGGAGGAATACCTACAGGGGGTGGGAGTGGATTATCGACGTCAATCACGACGTATTCAGCATTCTTTACTTCCAATATGTTCTGTTTAATAACTAATAAACATCCATCCATCCGTACATTTTCAGAAACCGCTTAATCCTGTACAGGGTCGCGGTGAGCCGGAGCCTATACCGGCAGACACAGGGCGCAAGGCAGGGCAACACCGAGGATGGGACGCCAGTCCATCGCAGGGCGCCTGGGGAAATTTAGTCAGTACGCCAATTAACCTGGCAGCATGTCTTTGGACGGTGGGAGGAAACCGGAGTGCCCAGCGAAAACCCACGCGGACAGGGGGAGAAGTGCAAACTTCACACAGAAAGGCAGCCGAGCCGGGATTCGAACCCGGGTCCTTCTTGATATTAGGCGGCAGCGCTACTCACCGCCCCTCTCAAACAGTTCCTTCCAGCTGAAATAAAAGTTGACTGACACCGCCAATGTAGCGTCACTAAATAATCTTGTCCAACCAGTAGAGGTCAGCACTTTACCACCCACTCCGCCACTGAGAGTAATATTCACCACTCGACAGTCACAGGGCGGGCACGGTGGCGTGTCGGGTAACGCTGCCACCTCACAGCAAGAACCATCCCGGTTCGATTCCTATCTCGGGTGCCTTTACGTGTGGAGTTTGCGTATTTTTTTTACCCTGCCTTCTCGCCGGGTGCTCTGGCTTAAATCTCGCAGTCCAAAGACACGAATCTTATGTTAAATAGCCTGATCAAATTGTCCCCTGTGCCCTAAGATGGACTGGCATCTCATCTCAATTAAATTTAACCTTATTTGTCAACTCTGCCATATGTACAGGACATACAGAGGATCGAAATTCCGTTTCTCTCAGACCCCGGCGTTGTTGACTGTCGTTCTGCAAATGACTAGCAGAAACTCATCCTGGGAATGGCCCTGCCTTGCGCCCTGTGTCTGCCGAGATAGATTCCCCACCCCCCGTAACCCTGTACAGCGGATACTGATAATGATCGTGATGACGAAAGTCACATTGATAGTTTTATTCCCCGGATCTGAAATGTACCCGTGCCATAACGCCGAGTAGCATCAGGGTCTTCGACCTGGAAGCGATTACCGGCAGATGTTCTGGATCCACGAGTGAGTCGAAGCCAATTCTGCAACGGACTCATAACAGTGTTGTTGTTCCTCACCCATTCAACCTCCCCCTCACCACCTACCCCCACCCGCACTGGACATTTCCATCAACATGATCTGAAAGACAACGATGTCCAGAAGCTGACCATCGTGCTTCGAAGAATCGCAAAGAAGATCGCTGCCAAACAGAGGCCCCCATTCGTTGTCTATGCATATGCTATTAGTACTTGCAATCATATCATATTATTCTTGGCTTTTATTTTATTGTTAATACTTAAGCATATTGTGATGGACTTGCTACAAGCCCTGGCTCCATCCCTGGCTTGCGCCCTGTGTCTGCCGGTATAGGCTGCGGCTCACCGCAAGCCTGTACAGGATTAAGCGCTTTTTGACAATGAATCAATGAATGTTTTGCACAGGGTTGAGAGAGAGAGAGAGAACTGGATCAAAAAACATATTATTGCCATGTATCTTATGTGTATGTGATCAATAAACTTGACTTGGCAAAGAGCTGGCTATGTGGTCGGTGCGCATCTGTGATGTATTTGACTCACGAGCGTGCACGGTGATAAGTGTACGGGATTCTCAACAGCAGTCAATAGGTGACCGCGTATAGACCATCCGCTCACGACAATGGAATAGCCCAGTTTAACCCCAGATGGTTGAACCCATGTGGTCGGCGCTCTGACGTCTGTTGCGCCGCTCAAAAACCACATTGACAGCGTGTGACGTGAAAACGCGTTACCACATTGGGTTTTTATTTCACTTCCCGCTTGAATTTCTGGAACTGGTGAAATAATAGCTCGCTCGAGTCTTTCATGTTGATGAACCCTGCGAAGGAAAAAATAATAATCTTGGTCCGAAAATGAACGTAGCTCACGCTCAAAATAGCGCGTTAATTCTTGATTGAGCATTTGTGTTTAAACAGATGCGATTGAGCGGACAAGTTCTAACGTGGACTTCGTTTGAGACACGTGGGTTTAACGAGGGTCCGAAAATATTTCCATCGATATTTTCCCGAACCCCTCTTGGGGGTAACTCATAACTGATTAATAGGGTGGCAGGGTGGCACCAGTGGTAACATCCGCGGCTCACAGAAAGAATGTCCTGCACGAGGTGGTTCGACTCCCGCCTCGGGTGGCTTTCTGTACGGAGTTTGTGTGTTCACCCCCCCCCTGTTCTGCGTGGGGTTTCGCCGGGCACTCCGGTTTCCTCACACAGTCAAAATACATGCTGGTGCCTAGGTTAATTATCCTGCTGACTACATTTCCCCCGGTGCCCTGTGATGGACTGGCGTCCCATCCTGGTTATAGCCCTGCCTTGCGCGCTGTGTCTGCAAGGATAGGCTCCGGCTCACCGCCGACCCTGTACATGATGGATGGATAACATTTGCCACGTTAAATTCAGTTAGTTCCATCTAACACAAGCAATAGCACATGATTCACCCACATATGGTAAACAAAACACACACAAACCACGTGCTGTGTGACCAAATTCATCCTCCCCTTAACAGCAGCACTTTGATTTACCAAGGCCATAAAGACAATTATCAAAACATGATTGGGCTGGAGGGCAGTGTACAGAGGGTGACTCCGTGCTCCCACCTGGGGAGCGGTAGCCCAGTGGTTAGCGCACTGTGTAACGAATCTGGCCACCCAAGTTCGAATCCCGCTCACGGCCAACACCAGTGACGATTTTCCGAACCAGCCCTGGGCCTCCCCTAGGTCGACTCAGCCTCAAATTAGTACTTATTGCGGTGTGTAAACATCGCCACTCGGGAGACTAAGGCGGCCGGGCGTGGTGCTCGGTCACCCACCCCCTCGTGTGCCGTGTCAGCCTTCATAGGTGCTCGCTAACGGCACTTGATGCTACAGTCTGTTAAGGCGCTGGCAGATTTTTGCCGCTCTTAAGATTGCCAGTTTCACGACCTTTCAGTATATTCGAAGCAGCCTTAATCATTTAATTGTTTTGTTCCCTTCGTTTTTTATTTATTTACTTTTCATTGTTGACATGCTGTTCTCTCCGCGGCCCTTGTGCAACGCTTTGTGCCCCTCGGGTGAAAGGCGCTATATAAAACGCTATTATTATTATACGAGGGATCTTTGTCTTTTTGTGGGTGACTCCGTGTTCCGTGCAGGAAATCCTGGCCGCGTTGTTGTTCCTGCCAGCCAATGTATTCATAGCCCCTCCATGTTCCGTAAACTCCACTCCGTTGCCTGATCCGTCCCTGACAGACCGGTTCGTCAGCTGTTTCTTATTGTATAAGTGTTCCTGTGCGACTATTTGCCGGCTTTACAGCTGACACCGGGTCAACCCCAAGCGTTCGTGTCTCCCCCTAAGCGGCTACCGGTCGTCTCAAACATGGGTAAATCTGTCCTTTAATTATAGCGCTGCTTAGTGACATTTGACTCTGTCTGCGTTGTGATGTAAGGCGGCTTGCGGCTTGCTTGTTTCGTACGTGGGGTTCAAGTCCGTGTGTCTTGTTTTCCGTGTGTGGCTCTCCGCCGCTCACCCCTAGGTCGACTCGGCCTCAAACGAGTAACCTCGTTCGGTGTGTAAACGTTGCCACTAGGGAGACAAAGGCGGGCGGGCGTCACCTCGTTCGGTGTGCCACGTGTCGACCTTCATAGCTGTTCGTTAAGAATTCTTGTCAACTGGATTTCTTAAGGCAGTTCTCTCTGTGTCTCTGTGTGTGTGTGTTAGAGACCTTAACACATTACCAACATTGTCAGGACTGAGTGTCCCCAACGTCGTTAATTAACATCGTTCCGTGTCTGTGTTGTCGTTTGAAGCAGACGTACTCTTGCCACCAGCAAGGATGTCCGGTAACAGCATGACTTCAGCTCACTGTGAGTACTGTACAGAGCACAACGGACACTTTCAATGTAACCCACGCTAAGGCGTTGATGGAGTACGTGGGTGTGTGTGTGTTGGTCTTGTTTTTTCAATTAATCTATTCTTCTGTGATGGACTGGCGTCCTATAATGGGTATAGCCCTACCTTGCGCCTGGTGTCTGTCGGGATAGGCTCCGGCTCACCGCGACCCTGTACACAGGATTAAGCGGCTTCTGACAATGGATGGAACGGATGGATTCTTCAAAGTGTGTCAGACACTGCCCGTACGAACGGTGTTTGTGGCATTCATTGTTACAGTACCGGCTTCAACCGTGCGGCGAACGACGGAGCCTATCCCGGCAGACACAGGGTGGCAAGGGACGCTTATACCCAGCATGGAAACGCCAGTCAATCACAGGGGCATTATTTAGTCAGCAGGCCGAATAAGCTTATCCGCAGCAACAGCAGAGTGTATTCGTTTGGACTGTGGGAGGAAACCGGAGTACATGTACCCCGGCGATAACCCATCCGGACACGGGGAGAGAACACGGGAACTCCACACGGCTGAGTTATGACTACGCAACCGTGCCGCCCATGTTTAACTATTATCATTATTGTAATTGCCTCATTCAGGCTGAGCGTGGTGACGAAACGTATTCGAAACGACATTCCATACATTCAGCACACCACCACCATCAGCCACGGTTTATCCACTGCTAGATGAAGACCTAACCGGTTCCGCAAGACACCACCACTTCACAGTGCTGTGGGATACTGATCTATCCAGCTTGCTCTATCTACACGCCATCTGATTCCAGCCCTCCATCTCCTTGAATGATGTTTTCTGAGAAGTGTTCCATCCCTTGACTACCACATTTCAAACCTTCTAGTGACGCGTCTCCGGTCCGAACTGACTCACATAAAAGTTTGAGTGGTGTACTATTGATGTAGGGTTTCACGGCTTGATTCACGATGGTTGGCTCTTCACAGTTGTTCTTTCAGGATAGCCGTGTCCACTGAGCGATCTCCCTCCCTCCCTCGCAACGTTTCGCCTCCCATGATGCTGTCGACGTGAGAGGCTAAACGTCGCGAGGAACAGTGGGAGATCGCTCGACACGGCTATCCCGAAAGAACAGCTCTGCAGCTCAAAAGACCTTGCAGAGTTCAATAAAAATGCAAAGAACTGTGTAAAGAAATGGGAAACTGCCGTACAACCATTACGCTTTGAAGAATCTAAAACAAGAAGAAGCTCTGAAGAGCAACCATCAGTTTGAATTCTTGTTTAAACTTCGTGAGTCCTCCAGTCCATAAGTTTCCCTTCCCATCGTAAATCCAAGCATGCGCGTCTGTTATATTTTACATTCTGTAATTTAGGATCGGTTTGAGTTGGGTTATGGCTGTGTCTCAACCATTTGTCAAGTTTATTGATCACGTACACATAGTAGTTATACATGGCAGTGCGATTCTGTGTTCCCCTTCTCTCTCTCAACACCGTGCAAAACAATTATGTGCAATAACATACAAGTTTAAGTATTAACAAAAAATGTAAAAGAAAAGGTCACAAAGTCAAAATGAGTAGTACTCACTTCTTTATTGACTATAACGGTATCTGTCTTTCACTATTAAGTTCGACTTTCTGAAAACATTCCAAGCCGCTGTCAACTTCTGTGTTTTATAATTGTGGCTCCAGTCCATTTTTTTGGAAACGTGAATAATGTATTGCTGTAGGTTTTCACGGCTCAGTGTATGAGAATTGCTCTTAAGATAGCCGTGTCGAGTGTTCCTCCTTGGGCGAAAACCACGGCATCTTGTCTGACTTGTCTTTTAACCTTCATTTTGATACTTTGTTCCTGTCCTTGTAGTCTGGCTATTATGTACTTTGAATGTGTTTATTTTATATCTACGCGTTTGCTATTTAATCTTTGCTTTGCAAGAACGTGGATCACTGTACATAATTTCTAACGATGTTCCACGGTTTACGAATAATCATTGCTATTTTCCAGAATACAGTAAGCGATCTTACGTGGTCGACGGCAGAGACATTTCATAAACACTTCTTAATAATTTTGTCCACCTCCAGTGTTTAATTTTTATGTTCCCAAATTATTTTTGTGAACAATTCATATATTAGCATCTAATGAGTCAAATTCTTTAAGTCGGTATATCCTCCCATTTGGAACGGAGAAGTGACAGAGGTGTAATTCCATCATTGATGCCGTCTAGTTCTGCGTGAACATTATTCCGTTCTCAAGTCTGCAATTATCGTTCCGACATTTGGTTCAGCTTCTCCGATAATGTCCAGACGTATGCCATCAGGTGCAGGAGATTTGACTTGTTTCGTATTGTGAAAGGTTACATTTGACGACTTCAAGTGTGACAGCTGAAACCTACTCTTCTTAATCTGAACGACTTTCTGATTCCTTGGCCACGTGTATTTTTTTCGCTCTGGAAATCTGTCTTAAATTATTCCAATAAGTGTAAGCGTTATTATGCAATACGTCTTCCCTTGGGGCTATCATATGTGACGTAATTAGCAACCTCATATTCGCTACCTTCATGCTAAGTTATATTTGTGTTGTGTTCTCCGATGGCTAGCCCCATTCTCTTACGAATCGTATGACAAAGTGTTGTGTGTTCAATCTTCAGTGTCGCTTGGAAAACTGTGCCAATTGGCCAGATGTAGGACACTTAAACAAAATATATTTACACAATGCGTTGATTAAAGACGCCAAACAGTTAATTGAATTCACTAGAAAAACATCTGCCTCTGTGTTGAATAGATATCCCTGACAAATTGACTAAATTTTCTCGGTAAAACGACTTATTCCGCACCCTGTAAAGCACGCATTTTTTACGTTTAGTATGTGTGTGTCTGTGTGTGTCTGTGTACACACATCAGCATGTGTACATGTAAACACAGAACGTGCGTGACAATGACACGAACATTCCCGGGAACGTATGCTGGACTTTGGAAGTTGACCATGCGACGTATCTAGTCACACCACGCGCACAGACACATATCACTGTTCTCTATGGCATTCACATTCCACGAGTAGGAAGTAACGACATAGCGATTATTTGGCTTTTCCATGCAGTGCTTTAGTTATCCTTCCTACATTGGAAGGGTGCAAAGATTGCTCGTTACTTTTTGTATTCTAATTTATTTCTGACCATGTCCATTTCGTGCTACTAAGTTACAAACCTTAAGTTCTTAAACAATTAAGAGTACACAAAATAACTAAACAATCTTCGTACACTTCCACTAAACTAAACCATTAAAACAATCTTCCGTAGAAAGCAATCAAAATCCAAATTATTTCTACTTTTGTTACTTTCCATTATGGAAAACACACAGACAGACAGACAGACCGAATCAAGATAAAATGGTGACACCAAGGCGCAAAGTTTCATCATTTTCGTGGGACCGTACTTCTTGGCATGGAGGGGGGGTGGTGTTTGGAGGCTGAGTGCGACCATGTGGGCCATTAGTGAGGGATGATGTTGGCAGAAGGAGCTCTCGATGAACTTCACCACTCCACTCATCCGACGCTGGCTCTCCACGCGTTCAATCGCTGTCAAGCTGTCGCCAAGTGTACTTGAGTTGCAATGAGCCGGGGCCACTCTGCCCCCAATGCACGTACATTTCCTGGCAAGCTGTAGCGTCCATCCAGGCCCATCCACTTTACGCTAAGGTCCTACGATCGATGGCTTTCGTAATGGTACGATGGGCTCTTCCGAGTCGAGGATGACTCTGCACAACCGCGGTTGTTCGTACCGGTAATTCGGCCGCTCGGCATGTGTGCGGTTGCGTCCACATACTCTCTGTCAAGTCCCACTCGGTTACATCACACCAGCTGGCGATGGGACGTTGTATACTTTGTCAATGAGGCTTTAGTGTAAGGGCAAGTTTATACTTTTGTGTCTGTGGAGAAATATATAGAATACACATTACAGCCGATCAAACTGAAATCGTAATTCTCGGATGTGGCTTAATTCGCCAGTTTTTATACGTGTTCAGTTCATCGTTCGGTAACCTGGCTGAATACGTCAACTCGCGACACTTTCTGAGACCGGGGTTTAGTAAGAGGGGGATAATCTCGTATTTAACGAGTCCTATTGGGAGCGTCGGCTCGGCTTTCCACTAATACGTTGCGAATTCAAATCCTCAAACGACGCGAAAGCCCACGACAAAGTGTGGCTCAGAGTTACGAGAGGGTACAGTGTTAAAGATCGTATTTGGTGCGCGTGCAGTTTCGTATGATTCCTGGCAGTTTAACCCGCGACGAACCGAATGGCTCGTGTTCCCTTGTAGCTGTGTTTTTACTCGCGCCAACAAAAACGACAAAAAGGAAACCGGACCGTTGATGTCCAAACACTTTTTATTTGAAGAGCACAGTGTGTGGTTAAAAAGACAAACAGATGATTCGGCACAAACGCGGCCGGCGGATTTGTTTTTAATATTGAAAATTAAATCTGTAATAATAAACTCACCTGCTGTTTGCGCGTCTGCGTTGGGATTCGCAGCGGCCTTGGAGATCGGTGCCAGAACAACGCAGCGGCACAGGCGGCTCGTGTTGACTCCGAGTATAGCCTTACACCGCGGTGCCAGCATCGCCGTGCCGCTCATAAAGCCTCGCGGTTCGTCTTGTGTTACACGAGTGAGGCACCGCTTTGACCCTCGGCGTGCCCATCGACAGCAACGTCTCCGCGTTCTCGACCGAACATTGTGTCCGTCTTTGCGAAATGTGCCCGCGTAAGATGTTTTATTTATCGTGCTGATGTCGGTCTCGTCACGGCTCGATATACGAGAATCGTTTTCCATAGCTGTTCTCTCGGCTTCAATGAACCTCAAGAATCTGTCAGCGAGGTCCTGATAAGAATTAAAACCGCGCACTTACGAATTCAAATTTCCTAGTTTGTTAACCATTCCACTGTAGCATCACTCCCCATGTAAATGTGACAAAATAAAAACGTATAAAGTCGTGACTTTATCAAGCCAAGTGTTCCGGTGCAAACCTATACATAGGTGCGTTGGAGGCAAGGGCCGTTGCATCACGGAGAATTGTGAAACTCGCCGCGGCCGTGACATGGCAGTACAGCAAATGAATTGTGTCCATCTGCGGCGGAGCTTTTGAGTGCCGTGCCCTCGTATTAGTACTGGCTATTTCCAGCTGCGGTGCTTTTGATTTCCTCCCAGTGCCGACCGCGTCGTGATGTCATGAGAGGCCACGCGTCATCTGCTCGTGACCGGCGCGATGCGGTAACGCACATGTTCGCGCGCTCTCGTAATCACGCGCAGAAAGCATGCGTTAGATTAGCGAGGGCTTCCATCGGCGGTTTCCCCTGCCTGGAGGCCCCAGAAACTCTGAGGCCACCTCTGGCCGGCGTCGCGTCCGCGGGTTTCCCCTGCACGTAAGGCCGTGGGCCCCCTGGCACAGATATGGGATGTGTAGAGTTTGCGTTGGTGTGTGTGGGATGAGTTTTTCGGCTGTGATAAATCGGCTTCGTGTACCATGGTGCCCTTAATGTGAATTCGGTCAAAGACACGCACTCACAAACTCTGCCACTTGCGTCAGGGTTTTTTTTTCTGTTACTGTCGCTTCGGTTTCCTGCCGGCCAAACGCGACCGCGTAGGCAAGCAAAAACGTGAAGTCTAAATAAAGCCGCAGAGACAGAAATGAACGGAATGCGTTGGAGCTTTGTAGGTGATTGTGTGCCAAAAGGGTTTAGCCTTCACTTGTGAAATTTTCACGTAGCCTCAAAGTGGGTATTTGTGCCGGCTGCGGGTACTTTTTTTATTCCAAGACTGTGTTCACGGTTGGGAAGGAGCACAATCACACAATCATAACAATAGTCGTCCGTTACAATCGCTCATAAGAGAGGAGTCATTCTCGCCACTGCTATCGCGAACGAGCGGCTCCTGGGAGCAATTCTCAAACGTCGATCCGCGAAAACCCACCTCAAAATTTATTGTTGTTTTCACCTGACCCCTTAAACAAGTGGCGTTATATATATATAATAATAATAATAGCATTTATATAGCGCCTTTCACCCGAGGGTCAGTGATGAGTTTTCGGGTTGTACCGCTTGCCAATCGGCGCCAAGTCTAACGTTCGGCGATAGGAACATTCAGACGTTTTGCTCCGACTGCTCGGAGCTCCTCCAGGAAGGTCGATCGTCACGCCGATCTGCCCGCGGAACAAACCGAAAACTCGTCAAGAATCTAGACGGCGCGACTAACGCACACCGAGTGGTGTGTGGAATGTGGCCAGGTGGCTGCGCGGTTACTGATCCAACACCGTAGAGTTGCAGGGTTCAAATGTGGGGTTCAGTCGCCAGTGACTTGACAGGGTTTTCAAGCACTGTTAAGGAAGTCGTTGGTCTCGAATTAATCTCCACAAGAACATAGAACATCATCAGATGTTCATGTTTGGACTTAATTTGTCGAAAGATTAAATCGGCTCAGAGTATTACGGGAATGGTCGATTGCAACGTGATGAAAGTAGTTCTGTGACATCTCCTTGTGTGGACCATTCACTTTAATCGGGTGCTGCGCTGCTTTGTGAGAGTTCAGAGTGGACACTTACTGACATGATAGATAGATGTTTATTATTACAGCAGAAAAATACCCAGTGAGCTTGCAAGCTCTTTACGGGACTCCTGAGGCACAACAAACGTGCGAATTGCCGAAAACGATGCAATCCGTATAATTCACACCAGCTGCTCAAGCGATAAAAGGTCCTTTCAATACCATAACGTTGGACCGTTGCAACGACGCGTCGGTTTCACACTGCTCCTTCGGATTGAGCGGAGCCAGTTGAGGTGGTTCGGGCATCTGGTAAGGATGCCCCCTGGAAGGCTCCCCCGAGAAGTCTACCAGGCACGGCCCACTGGGCGGAGACCTAGAGGCCGACCCAGGACACGCTGGAGTGATTATATATCCTTCAGCTGGTCTGTGAACGCCTGGCAATCCCCCAGGAAGAGCTGGAATCTGTTGCTGAGGAAAGGGATGTCTGGTCCACTCTCCTTGGACTGCCGCCACAGCGACCCTCCTCCGGACAAGCGGTTTAGAAAACGGATGGATGGATGGATGGTTTCACGCGAATTTTTTTCCTGAATTTTTTTGCGGCCCCTACCGCGTGCCTCGCTGCAGCGTGTTTCTCGGTCGTGTTCCGCAGACGGACCCGTATTCATGGGCGTCCCGAACGGCTCGCTGAAGATCGGCGAGAGCTCCTACCCCGTGTGGGACGACCGGCCCGCTCAGCGGCAAGCCGAACCCACCGGGGCCGGGCCCAGGCCGGCGACCGAGGAGAAGCCGGCAGAGACCGGCGAGGGCCGGCTGACGACGCCGCCCGCCGAGCACGAGCCGGCCCTCGTGATATTCGACAAAGACGGCACGCTCATGTGCTTCCACTCCATGTGGGGTCCGTGGTGCGAGGAGATCGGACAGAGGTACTGAAGAAACGGGGGCGGACGGGGTCACGGGGGGTCACGGGGGTCACGGGCAACGTCCCGGGTTGGCTCGCCTCTAGAGGCGATGGCTGCGATGGCAGCCATCACAGGGCACTGTAGCCTGCAGCAGTAGCAAGTCTTTGGACCGTGTGAGGAAACCAGGAGTGGCCGGCGAAAACCCACTCGGTCCGTTAAATCCCATCCATCCATTTTCTAAACCGCTTGTCCTGGTGAGGGTCGCGGTGGCAGCAGTCCAAGGAGAGTGGACCAGACATCCCTTTCCTCAGCAACAGATTACAGCTCTTCCTGGGGGGGGGGGATTCCCAGGCGTTCTTCTTCTTTTCGATTCTTCGAAGCGTGATGGTTATATGACGGTTTCCCATTTAGTTTTGCAATAAGTTCTTCTTTAGTTGCAGACAGCCCTTCAACATTTGGAGATATAATAGTCAGCGCTGGCCTTAAAGGCGACGGGCATTGGCCTCTCTTCTTGCTCCTGACTGAGGGCCTTCTGGGCATCTGTTGAGCTTCTGGACATTGATTGTTGTGTTTCAGCTCGGCTTCGAAGTGTTTGGTAGAATTTGCAGGTAATACCGAGTATTACTTGACAGGGATCGCGACGTGAACGCTTCTACCTTGGACCCCGGCTTAACCACCAAACCCTGCCCGCCCCCCTACCCGCTATTCCCACCCTCCTAACACCGCGAACGCGGCGGCCGGGTGCGAAACCGCGTCGCGAAGTCCCGGGCTGTCCGTGCGGACCGCGCAGGGTCGCCGATGCGACGGGCCGCGCCGACCTCCTGCCGTGCGTGTACCGCGCGCTCGGCTACGACGGCGAGCTCCGGGTCGTGCGGCTGGGCAGCATCGCCGAGAAGACGATGCGGGAGGTGCGGCAGCTGCTGAGCGAGGGCCTCCAGCGGGAGCACGGGCTGGGCGCCGCGGAGGCCGAGTCGGTGGTGGCCGCGGCCTGGAAGGACGACTGCGACGGAGGCAGCATGAGGCCCCTGGGCGACCTGCCCGCGATGTTCCGCAGGCTGAAGGAGCGGGGGTTTAAGGTGAGAGGGTCGTCCCCCCCCACCGGTTATAATCTCAGCTCGGCGGCCGTTTCTGTGTGGGGTTTGCGTGTTCTATCCCCGTGTCCGCGTGGGTTTACGCCACGTTCTCTGGTTTCCTCCCGTAACGTAAAAAAAAAAAACCCCACTCATTAATTAATTCGCTGATAACATCATAATATATAGGACGCACTGTGCGGCAACATGTTGGCACCGGCAAACAATTTGGTTGCCTCTTCCGTGTCCCTGTGCATTAACAACACGGTCGCATTTGGCGCTCCGCAAACTTGGTTACCCCGCCTCCGCTGGACAACTGTTAAAAACCGCCACGCAGCTGAACGGTCGCTTCCGTCTCAAACACTCACCAACCGTCTTCCCGTGTCTGCCAGATCGCCGTCTGCACGTCGGACTCTCGCGCCGGCACCGTGGAGTTCCTGTCGGCCCAGGGCCTGCTGCCGCTCCTGGACGCGGTGCTGTGCGGCGACGACCCCGGCTCGGCGCCCAAGCCCTCGCCGACGCTCGTCCTCGACCTCTGCGCCCGCCTCGGCGTCTCCCCGTCTCGGGCGGCCGTCGTGGGCGACACTCCGACCGACGTGAGCATGGGCCGCGCGGCGCGCCTCGGCCTCACCCTGGGCGTGCTGTGCGGCGTCGGCGGCGAGGCCGACCTGCTCGCCGCCGACGCGATCGCTTCCGACGCCGTCGCCGCGGCCGAGATCGCCCTGGCGGCGTTCGCGCCGCGCGGCGGAGACGAGGCGCTGCCGCCCGTCAGGCTCACGCCCGCCGGGGCGGCCAGGCTGCTGTCGGGCACGCACAGGCCCGCCCCGGGCGACGTGCTCGCCAGCTGAGCGGCCGCGGGCGTCGTGTTTCGACGGCGCGGATTTGACCGCGCGGTCGCGGGTCGCGCCGGGGCGGCGCGCTGCCGGCGGGGTTTGGTGCGTCGCGGAGAGAGGGCGGAATGTTTTGGTCGAATGGGGGAATAATCGCGGAGGGAGGAAGGTCAGGGAGCGAGCGCGGGAGATGTGGTGCCGGCCGGAAGCGCGACGCGACCTCTCTTTCTCGTCCCCCCACCTTTGAGTGAAATGATGACCAATTAGACATTAGCTAATACGAAACCAAGAGCATTACTTTGTACCAGGTTAAATATTTGTTAGTGGGTTGCCCGTTCTTTAGACTTTTACCTTATACTCTAATTTTTTCGTGTTAACACAGCCGTGAGTTTGACTAAACCTTCGGACTTTACAGCGTAAAGAAGATATTCCGAACAATTTAAAACGACCGGACTTAACAGAATCGTGTTTCACGATTCGTCAGAATGATTCGAGAGTCTGGAAATTACATGTTGCATTTTAGGACCATTATTCAAAGTATGGCATTAATTTGCGTTAAACTTTATTTTTCGACAAGACTGCGTTCGATGAACTGACTGCATTTGACATGCGAGAGGCGCTTTTATTACATAATTAAATTACAAAAGCGCACATAAGTTTTACCGTATTGAGTGTTATTAAGTGATATATTTAATTACTGTCAAATTATTCACTTCCATTGTTCCCAAAGAGCTACGAATACGCACTTTAACTAAAATGTAATTAAATTATTGATTGACTTTGTACTGTAATAAAAAAAAACCAATATCCTTAGGGTAGAACGTTGTTTATGCACGGTGTGAATTCCTTGTAAAAAAACATTTTAATCAACAACTAACGAAACACGTCAACAATATCATTCGTCTGAAAGGTAGCGTCGTTATGCAACTCCGAAGCGTTCACCTGCGGGACATTTTAAAGCTTTATTAATGTGGGGTTTTTTTTTTCTACTAATAAATAACGCAAAGCGAACCCTGTTACGGCGAATGCGCACCGGCGATGTTCGTCCGCGTCACGGGAATTGACTTTCTAGAAAATACGATCGTGGGAGTGGGGGGGGGTCTCTCGCTTCTCAAAAAACCTTCTTCGGTCACACGTGGCTTCTCAGTCGAGGAGCTCCGATGCAGACGCCGACTCCGAGGCACGCGCGCACGCGGGAAAAAGTTCTGACCGTTCGTAGCCGTTCTATTCGAGTTGTTCGTGGATAAACTAAAAGTGTCGTGTACCGTGCTTGTGGGATGAGGGAGGGGGTGTTGGCTTGACGCGGCTGCTGGTTTTACGGATGCTATATTGAGACTTCTGGCAGCCGATCTTGTTACGACAGTTTCCGCGCAACTCACATGTTACTAGGATACCCGGCGCGGCTTCGCTTCACTCTGAATAAATATTCTCCAGCTGGGCAGGTGGTGGGGGGGGGAAGGTTGCCAGCTAGGCCGGTCGGGGTAGGTGGCACGGGACTGGTAGCACGCGGCCGCAGCACAGTTTGTTCCACCGCGCGGCGGAGACGTATAATAACGGAGCTCCTCGCTGACAAACGGAAACGTGCGGGTGGCGAACCGCCTCGTGCTGGTCGGCGGTCGGCTGTCTGGAAATCGTCGGCGGGGCGAGCTAGCGTGACCACCTGTGCTGTTTACATGATCGATATTCTCTGGGGTGGTCGGAGCTGGCTCGTACCTGTCGTCGTGCTCCCGGGCCGCCGCCGCAGCTGTGTTTTTTTTTTAGATTTTGTCGCGACGGAACATTTTTTTTTAGGACATCACGCCACCGCGTATCGGTCGATCTGCCGCGCGAGGTCACGAACGCCGGCGGCGCGGCGGGTTTTAGTCTCGTTAACCGTCTCTGCCGATTTCCGCGTTGCGGCCCAGCCGACTCTGTCGCCACGACGAACACCCCCCCCCGGCACTTAGATCCGCTATAAAGTAAAATACGAAACGTGTAATTCCAACAACCACTCTCAAGCCACCAGTTTAAGACGGATGGCGTTTGTTCTTTTTGTTACATACCTCGCCGCGCCGAGTCAGGGGTGTGGGGCGCACGGGACCATTTCTCAGCCTAGCCACGGCCGGGTAATCGAACTGGGCTCGCCGGTTTTATGGCGCAGTGCACCAACCACTGCGCCACCGCTCCACCTGTCTTTGCAACGCTGTGCAGCTAAAGATGAAAGCGTGCACGCATTAGCTCTATCCATCTGTCTTTCTCCACGTCTGTCTAATGTTTTAACTTTGTCTCAGCACTTCTGTGTATGTTAACTTTCTACGTCTCTCTCTCTACACATCTGTCTGTCTTGTATTAACTCTGTCTCTGCACGTCTACGTTGTGTTACGCTCCGTCTATCTCTACACATCTGCCTGCGGTGCGTTAACTCTATCTCTGTGTACGCCGTGTTAACTCTACGTCTGTCCGTAGAGTTAACACAGTCTGTCCGTATGTCTGTGTACGCTGCGTTAACTCTATCTCTACATCTCTGTGTACGCTGTGTTAACTCTACGTCTGTCCGTACCGTGTCTTGTCTGTCCTGGGCCTAGGTCGTGGCGCCGTGATCAATGCCGAAATAAATACTTGGCGTGATAGTAGTTCTCATTAAGGGGCAGGTGATGGACCTGCCACGTCTTGGTGCTGTTTCGTCGTGTCTGCACTCCTGAACTGCGCGCTGGTATCGCCGAACCGCCAGTGCTGGGAGTACGCGGAACGCGGCGGTGACTCTCGATTGCGCGAGCGGCGACACATTGTGCTAGTGGTCCCGCTGCAGGGAAATTCACGGCGCGCCGCCGCTCCCACCCCGCAGTGCAACACTGCACGCGGAGGCTGCGTTTGCTCTTGTCGGAGCATTTTTAATCGAACGAATAATAATAATAATAATAAAGATGATATTGATCCGTTCATAATTTGTGGAGGGTGCGGATTTGTGACTGCAGAGGTGAATGTACGTGACGTTGTGAGCACAATAAACATTGTGAGATGAACACGGGCGGCGTTTGACTTGTCTCGTTCGATTAACGAGTGCTGTTTTAACTTGTTATAAAATCCCTTCGGACTAGAGCAGGCCCGACTCGTGACCTCGCTCACAGCGGTTAGGGGTGTGGACAAACAGTGACGTTTTAATCAAACGTTAAACAAAAGTTAATGGCTGAACAGAATGAGGGACGCTACGATCTGCTTCAACTCTCACCCTTGCCCCCTTTGTATAAGGAGAGAGGCCTTGGAAAGATCCCGGTGCTTAATTGTGCTCGCTAGCAGAGTACCCGTCCTACGGACGATCTTGTACCAAGCGTGTGACATTATTCTGACGTCTCTTGTCGACGAGGTTTTCTGCTGACAGGACTGCTCTGGCCTGCAATTCCTCCTGATGTCCTGTTGGGAATATTGCTGCTGGTTCTCTGAAGTTTCAGAAGAATCATATCAATGAGTGGAAAGTAAAGCCGAAATAAAACAGAAGAATTCAGAATGGGGGGCTCAGACAGAGATCGTTCATCTGAAGCCAGCAGGCGATGACAATTCGACAACTCAACAAATCGAGTGGCGAAACTAAACTTCTCAAGGGCCGTGTTTATTCGCACACACGTAGACACAGCTATGACCACATTTAGAGAGACGTCGGTCTATGAATTTTCATATCGAAAGAAAAATAAAACCGATTTGAGACAAAGCTGACCGTAAATACTGATCTCCAAATACAATCGGTCCTTGTGTTACTGCCTTGATTTACCGAACACCGATGACCATAACGCAGCCCTTTCAAAAAATCCAGCAGGATTTCTAGGATCGAAGGTCCACATCGCGATGTGAAACCGCCTCACGGTCCGTCAGCACTCGATGTGCGATTGCACGAATTCGGAATTCATTTTGGGACGGCACGCGGTCTTGACAGTTTTAAAGACTCAACATTTATGTCAATAGCACTGCCCCTAAGAGGCAACCGTCTAATAACAACTGATGGACATCGCCATTCTTAGTGGCAGAAATATCTCAAACGTGATTTGCCTCTTTAGGGACGCGTTACTGGCGAGTGTGTCGAGGATTTTCCAATTCGCGCTTCCACAGCACCGCTGACGCCGAGATCGCGAGGAACTATCGGTTTACGCTTCGTGCCGCGAATTCTACAATATTAGATATTCTACACTCTACAGGATTGTTCGTCAGAGAGAGAGAGAGAACACTGACGGCGGGTTATGTTTACGATTGTAATGAGGCACTTAACAGACAATTAAAATCGAGCGGCAGACGCGATTGAATCCAAACGGCGCGTCGCGAAAAACGCCCGGCAGTGACGCGCTCCATTAATGGCATTTTTTGTTTGTTTGTTTCGTTTAAAAGGACCCAAATCCAAAAAAAAACGCACCCGGGCGTTCGGGCGGAGAGAAAAACCACGGGACTTCGCGCCGACTCCGCACACCGCGATGACGCACAGACCTTCGCGCAACGACGATTCTCGGTCGCGTCACCCACAACCTGGAACAGCCTGCCACACCTATTACGCCTAACAAAGTCCCCCACAACCTTCAAAAAACGTTTAAAAAAGTCACCTCTTCACCGACTCGCAACAAACCGACTGAGCCAGGGCTCCGCGCCTCCGAATCAACGGGTGCAACGCGCCCGGAGAATATGCGC
>JAZEWU010000043.1:1840082-1850100 GCA_036362915.1 Geotria australis | reverse complement strand
CAACAGGTGTGACGAATACGCGTCGCAGCTGGACGAGGTCCAGCGACAGCTGATCGCAGCCGAGGACGAAAAGAAGACGCTGAACTCGCTGCTGCGAATGGCGATCCAGCAGAAGCTGGCGCTCACCCAGCGCCTCGAGGACATCGAGATGGGCCGGTCGGAGCATGCGCGGCACGCTCACCAGCCTGGCCACGTCAAGGTGACGCCGTCCGGCCACAACTACCACCACCACCATCACCAGCATCACAACTCCGCCGCGCTCGCTCGTAGCGACGTGCCCGCAGCGGTAGGGAGGCCGGCTGCGACGCGCACCGCCCCCGACTCAGCAAGGTCAGTCAGCCGGGTCGGAGTGCGTGCACTGATTGATATAGTTTAGTCAGTCTGTATGGATGGGTGCAGTGATGGAGGTCAGTCAGTCAGTCTGTATGTATGTGCACATCGATGGAAGCTAATAATAATAATAGCATTCTTCTTCTTTGCGATTCTTCGAAGCACGATGGTCAGCTTCTGGACATCGTTGTATTTCAGCTCGGCCTCGAAGTGTTTGGTAGAATTCGCAGGCAATACCAAGTGCTACCTGACAGGGATCGCGACGTGAACGCTTCTACCTTGACCCCCATAATAGCATTCATAGAGCGCCTTTTTATGTATGCTGGAAGGAACCGTTGAGCTGTGTGGCTCGTTTTAACAGTTGATCCAGCGGTGAGGGGTAAGCAAGTTACAATATCTCAGACCACCGAGGGGGGGGAGGTGGTGGTCTGAGCTGTTAACCTAGGGAACAGCATGTCTTTGGACTCTGTGTGAGAAAACCGGAGTGCCCGGCTAAAACCCACGCTGGCACGGGGAGCGAACGTGCAAACTCCACACAGAAAAGCGGTAACACCCGAGCCGGGAATCAAACCCAGGGATACTCACCGCGCTACCGCGCCGCTCCAGCAGTAGATAGAGCCTGGCGGCACCCTCCCCCCGTCGCCCGTAACAACGCGGCAGTCCTGATCCGCTCGTTTGTTTACGTTTGATGCCGTGTCGGTCCTGTGCGGACAACTAACCCTGGCTCGCTTTCCTCTGTCCGACAGTGCTAGCGAGTGAGACCGGCTACCAAGCTACTATCCATCGCGGTTTGCCCCCCTTCTCACTGTGGACGAGGCTCTGAGCACCTTGAGACTTACCGTCACGAGACCGTCAACTCCATGCTTGCTGGCGTTGGCGGCTCGAGGCTGCTGCCGGGTTGTTGCAGAGGCTTGGCGGTTCGGCACACGCGGCCCGCCCCGGTTAATATTAATAATAATAATAGTATTTATAGAGCGCCTTTCACCCAAGAGTCGCAAAGCGCTGCAGCAAGGCTGTGGAGAGAACGGCGTGTCAATGACATCAAGACGGATTAACTGAGAGTCGAGCAATATCGATAAATTATAGGACAGAAAGACAGCAGAAAAAAAAAATACTAATAATTCTCCAAGCAACTAGGGAAGCAGATGTTCGCGAGCAGACACAGATCGGGGGAGAGAGAGAGAGAGCCAACGTCTCGGCACGGCACCACTGACCCGCACCAACAGTCCAATCCAGAGGAAGGAATACACTGTTCCCGTGAAGGCGCAGGTAGGAAGAGAGCCAACATCCTGGCACAATGACAGCATTGAGCCGCATCAATACTGCCGCTCTGTAAACTGTAACGTTCCAAGCGGTCGTCAGAGACCCCCTGTGGAGCTGTCGGGAAAAGAGGAGGTTCCGCGTGTGCGTGGGGAGCGGTAGCTCAGTTGGTTAGCGCTATGCTGGGCTAATAAACCTGGCCATGCCCGAGTTCGAATCCCGCTCACTGCCAACAACCACTGACGATTCTCTGAACCGGTCCTGCTCCTCCCCGAGGTCGACTCAACCTCAAATGAGTACCTGGTGCGGTGCGTAAACATTGCTGCTAGGGAGACGAAGCCGGCCGGGCGTGGTGCTGATCACTCACCCCCCTCGTGTGCCGTGTCGACCTTCATAGGTGCTCGCTAACAGCACTTGACCCTACAGTCTGTTAAGGCTACACGGGGGATCGTTGTCTTTGCGCGACGGCGTGGTGGCCCGAATTAGCATCGTGATACTCGTTATTTTTTAAACGATTTTAAACGATTACCTGCAGACGACTGCATTGCGAGCTGCAACAACAACATCAGCCGCCGTTCGCCACTGAGTGGCGGTGACGTCACCACGGCGCTCGTGCCAGGCCAGGTGCACCTTGCGAAAGTTAGCAGAGACCTTGCTCAAAAGTATTCAACGGGGCCTTCCTGAGTGACCACGTCATAACAACGATAATTAAAATACCAAATAATTATGTAACAATCATCGCAAGGTGCGGCCCACATGGGCCCAGTGTCCTGCATAGATCTCAATGTTTTATTTGTACTACGTGTAAAATGTACACTTTATATATGTGTGTATTTTAAACACCAGCCAATCAAACGCTATTGAATGTACTTCTGTAGAATATGTGTATGGTAAGGTTTAAGGCCTTAACGCATACCCCAGTACATTAGCTTTAAGGGATTGTGTGATATTTATTCAACTTGCTTGTGAATTCAAAGTTCCGTACATTTGGAAGTTAATTTCACTCACTAAGTGCCAACATTGTGTGGTAATCACTCAATCACCCAACGTGTAACCCTACAGTCTTGCCCAGGACTCTCCAGGGATAAGCCCCAAGGAGTGTGTGTGTGTGGGGGGTGGTTGCTTGACCATATTTCACCACTCTGATGAAGTGGGGCGGGGGTGATGCGAAGGTGAGGGTGAGTGACAGGGGGTGGAGGATTGGGGTCTGAAACGTTCGTGAAATATTTGACTTGAACAGAACGTGTCAATTATTGTTACTACTTCAGCACACCGATGGACTGGCGTCCCATCATGGGTGTAGCCCTGCCTTGCGCTCTGTGTCTGCTGGGATAGGCTCCGGCTCACCGCGACCCTGTTACAGGATTAAGCGGTTTCTGAAAATGGATGGATGGAACACACCGGTGTGTTGGTGGCTTTCCTTCATTGGAAGAACTTTCCAACCTAACCCGTAAGTTTATCACCAGGTGGCGCTAAAGGACCTTGCAATGAAACTGGAGTGAAGCGGCAAAGGGTTTGTTTTAAACGGACAATATTTCCCCTGCGCCCAGTGATGGACTGGCGTCCCATCCTGGGTAATAGCCCTGCCTTGCGCCCTGTGTCTGCCGGGATATGCTCCGGCTCACCGCAACCCTGTACAGGATTAAGCGGTTTCTGACAATGAATGAACGAATTAATGGAATTAATGGATTTGCACATACAGTAATCGGTCGTGTCGCCGTGAGCGCGACAAGCCATCACGCGCTCATGTAACGAAAGACAATCTGAGAAAGTTGCTCGGTAGCTGCTCGGTGGAATTCCGTGCGATGGTGGGGTAAAGTGTGGGTACTCCCACCGCTGTCGAGACATCTGGTCAGCATGGAGAGGAGGCAAACTATTGTCCACTCGATAGGGCTTCAGGGCTGCACCTTTATACCTTACTGGTAAATATGTTGATAAATGATGATGGTTGTTTTTTAGCTGAGTCCATCTGCGTTGACGGCTTGGCTGCTGTAGTTCTCATGTTTGCTCGGACATATGCAATGTAGTAATGTCGCGACGTGTCGGATATGGGCATTCGACACCGATGCGTAACGATAAGCTTGAAGGACGAGGCATTGCGATAGCATTTATTTTTGCATGGTTTTGTGGCTGCCTGCACGCTGGAGCCTTTGCAAAAAAGGTGTTCACTTAGTGTTTAAACATCTTAACACTGTGTTCTGATTGCCGGTAAGGGTACAAACTTCGTATTTTATACTTTAGATGTAGGTTTTCATGGCTCGACGCATGAGAATTGCCCTCCAAAGTTGTAAATTCGAGATAGCCATGTCACTGTAACTCTGTGAATCTCTATGAGTATCTGTGTAACTGTGCGTCTCTATATTTAAATGTTAAGATCAACTGTTCAAGACTCTGGGATCCGCCTGTCAATCACTGCTCTCGAAGGAATAGTTGCAGACATCTGGTTCAGCGTGGAAGAGTAGGCCAAACAACATTCTCTATGGGAACCCATCGCCCATAGGTTCCCGTAGTGAGAACACATCTGCGAGCCGTGGCGCGATCAAGAAATTGCAGGGCTGCACCTTTGTATTTTTTTTTTTTTAATACTGTAATGTACAAAAATATAATGTATATCGGGTTAAGCTTTGTATAAAGAATAGTACGTTCACCGGACGATTTGCAAAAGACGAGAGCTGCCTTAAGAGACTACATGTGTATATCGTGACTATGGGTGCATGCGATGGAAATGCAGTATTTTGTAACGTTAACTTTAAACTTGCAATAAACGCTCCGTGCTGTGTCGATTCGCCCGACGTGTGCGTCGTTTGACTGTAAACGTCGATGACGGCTCACCGCGACCCTGTGTACAGGATTAAGCGGTTTCTGAAAATAGATGGAAAACCCGCGCGGACACGGGGAAAGAAACATGCAAACTCCACACAGAAATGCGCCCGAGCCAGGATTCGAACCTGAGTTCCTTCTTGTTGTGAGGCGGCGGCGCTACTCACCGCACCACCGTGCCTCCCCGCAATCGTGACGTTTATAAACATTCTAATCGCATCTGTTATTCGTCCCATGGTGACGATGATTTGGATAATTTAGACAGCGCGGCATGCTATGAAAGCTACACCACAAGGGCGCTTAAAAAATATATATTTGCAAAATTATAATTAGAAAATAAATGTGGTTTTAGCCGATAATTGCTCTCCATGGTGATATATGAGCCATATACGAGATAATTATCTACTGTCTTTTAATTGCATATTGACTGTCGTAAGTTACAGCTTTCCGGTCTAAATAAACTGTGATTAACCAGAACATGTAAAGGCCACACAGAAAGGCGCCCGAGCTAGGAATCGAACCCGGGGGCTTCTTGCTTGCGAGACAGCAGAGCTAATCACCACACCACCGTGCCGCCGAAGTAACTCCCGACACGGCTATCCCGAAATAACAGCCACGCAGAGTAATTCTCACACATCGAGCCATGACAACCCCACATCAGTGTGTTTGGCAATCTCTTCAATGACTCAAACGTTCGTGAGAGTCAGGAGTCCTGTTAACTCATAGCGCCTGGGTCCGACTCGTGACCCTCGTGCCAAACAACCCATGTCAGGACATGCAAATCAATTAGCACGTATCTTTGGACCAGCCCAACAGCCTGATAAAGCATACGTCCAGGGACAGGTGTAACTTGTTGGTTTGCGACCCCACCCCACCACCATCGCGAGTGGTAAACTGTCACGTGTGTTTATGGTTGCTCTTCCGAGTTGTTCTTTCGGGATAGCCGTGTCACTGAATGATCTCCATCTCTCCCTGGAGACGTTTCGCCTCCCACGTTGGAGGCATCGTCAGGCGTTATGTCACGTAGATTGATGGTTTTAACAGAAATACACAGAATCGTGTATTTATTAATACATGTATATTAGAAAATACATATAACACATGTGATGGACTGGCGTCTCATCCTGGGTATAGCCCTGACTTGTACCCTGTGTCTGCCCGGATAGGCTCCGGCTCACCGCGACCCTGTACAGGATTAAGCGGTTTCTGACGATGGATGGATGGATAACATGTGGGGAGCGGTGGCCCAGTGGTTAGCGCACTGGGCTACAAATCTGGCGATCCGAGTTAGAATCCCGCTCACGGCCAACACCATTGACGAATTTCTGAACCGGTCCTGGGCCTCCCCTAGGACGACTCAGCCTCAAATGAGTACCTAGTGCGGTGTTTAGACATCGCCACTAGGGAGACAAAGGCGGCCGGGCGTGGTGCTGGTCACCCACTTCCTCGTGAGCCGTGTCGACCTTCATAGGTGCTCAGTAACAGCACTTGCCCCTACAGTCTGTTAAGGCTATACGGGAGATCTTTGGCTTTGTCCATCCATCCATTTTCAGAAACCGCTTAATCCTATACAGGGTCGCGGTGAGCCGGAGCCTATCCCGGCAGACACAGGGCGCAAGGCAGGGCTATACCCAGGATGGGTTGTCTTTATGTATAATACAATACATCTATAACACAACAATCTGCCATGTCGCGGTATCGAAGCGTTGCACAACACGAGAGGCGCTGTTACCATTTAAATATGTCATCAATTAGCGTCGCCCCGCGCTCCGTGGTGCGTTAGTGGGCGGCACGGCGACCTTTAACACCTGCAGTAAACTACACGCCTCGCACCTGAAAGTTTGGCCCAATCGCTTTGCAACTCCAAGGTCCGCGTTAACGTTGCGTGCACTCGGCAACTTGGCCTCCTTAATAGCCGCGCGGCCGGCTCGCTCGCCATCAGTCGAGGGGCTCGATAGGAGCCTGTGACGAAACCCGGCCCTCAGGGGATACCCGCGTCCCACAGCTCGCAAGTTGTCACAGACAGGAGTCACAGTGTCGGAGACAGGGAGTCACGGTGTTAGAGATAGGGGCCAGTGTTAGAGACGGGAGCCAGCGTTGCGTCGTAGGGATACCCGCGTCCCCAGAGCTCGCAAGTTGTGACAGATAGGAGTCACAGTGTCAGAGACAGGAGACGCAGTGTTAGAGATAGGAGCCGGTGTTAGAGACAGAAGTCAGTGTTAGAAATAGCATCCACCTTTAGATACAGGAGTCAGTGTTAGAGATAGGGGTCACAGTGTTAGAGACAGGAATCACAGTGTCAGAGATCGGAGCCAGTGTCAGGGGCAGGAATCACAGTGTTAGAGGTAGGAGCCACCTTGTCAGAGATAGGAGCCAGTGTTAGAGACAGGAATCACAGCGTTAGAGATAGGAGACAGTGTTATAGACGTGAGTCTGTATTTTAGCGCAGGAATCCCGCATCCAGAGCTCTTTCAATCTCACCGGGTACTTTTCAGCTGCTAGAACTAGCATCTATCAAGGCTCCGATAGCGCCTTCTCTCGCGATGGCTTCGGTTCACCGTAGCCTGCTCTCGCTGCTCTCGGCAACGATCCTCCTGCTCGGTTTGACGGAGCGGGCCGCGATGGGGTCGACCGTCAGCCCGGCGGCGTCGACTCCGAAGCCGGCGCCCACGGACGCCGATGGAGCGGTGCAATTCCCGACGCTCAGTCCGGCTCCGTACGAGACCGACACGGCGTTCGAGCAAGGAGGGAGCAAGGCACTGTTTGCCATGATGCACGCATTCTTGAGCGTCGTTCAGAGCAACCCGCTACCCAAAGGTGAGACCTTTCAGACCTGGCAATGTTGAATACGCTACCTGTAATGTGACTATTGTACCTTTTTTTGCCGTTGTAGAAATAATGTGGAAAATACGAGGTTTTACCCTTTCCGGCAATGAGAAAAAAGTGTTAAGATCTTTAGACACTAAAATGGACACCTTATTGCAAAGGCTCCAGTTTGCAGGCAGCCACATATGCTTGTAATAAGTTTTTCCCATCGAAATGCATAACTGTCCTTTTTTTTACTTGTTTATTTGAAAAAAAAGTGCAATTTTTTATTACAATGTATTATCATTAATATTTGTATTTATTTTTGTTATTATTTTTGGCAATTCGCATGTTTGTCGCGTCAATGCAGGAATCCCGTAAAGAGCTTGCAAGCTCACTGGGTATGTTTCTTCTGTAATAATAAACATCTATCTACATTTCGAGTGATCACCGGTGGTGGCGGGAATCAAGGTAGAACCGTTCACGTCGCGATCCCTGTCAAGTAATACTTGGTATTACCTGCGAATTCTACCAAACACTTCGAAGCCGAGCTGAAAGACAACGATGTCCAGAAGCTCAACAGACGCCAGAAGCCCCTCAGTCTGGAACGTGAAGAGAGACCAATGCCCGCCGCCTGTAAGGCCAGCACTGACTATTATATCTGTAAATGTCGAAGGGCTGTCTGCAACTAAAGAAGAACTTGTTGCAATGGGAAACAACTGTCATATAACCATCACGCTTCGAAGGGTTAAGGTCATCCATCCATCCATCCATTTTCAGAAACCGCTTAATCCTATACAGGGTCGCGGTGAGCCGGAGCCTATCCCGGCAGACACAGGGCGCAAAGCAGGGGAATACCGAGGATGTGCCGCCAGTCCATCGCAGGGCACCTGGGGAAATTTACTTAGTAGGCCAATTAACCTGGCAGCATGTATTTTGACAGTGGGAGGAAACCGGAGTGCCCGGCGAAAACCCACGCGGACACGGGGAAAACATGCAAACTCCGCACGGAAAGGCCGCCGAGCCGAGATTCGAACCCGGGACCTTCTTGCTGTGAGGCGGAAGCGCTACCCACTACGCCACCGTGCCTACGCCTGCCAGCCGATGGCTATTGCCAAAAACCATGCGTGACGAATGTTAGGCGAGCAGCAGTGATGGATGCGTGGTAACGGCCTTATCTCACCGCGTACACAGCTAGTCACGAAAGGTTTTGAGACTAATCAACAGCCCTGCATCGCCGCGTGTTTGACCACAGCGCCCACGCAATGGAGCCAAAGATAAAAGAATCAATGTTTCGCTTGGTCCAACATTGACTTTTAAAAGTGTGAAACACAATGTTGTTTTTTTAAAGTCGATGAAGCGCAACTGTTTAGTTGTTTCTGTTGTTGTTGATTTTTTTTTTTAACTAACATCTCTTTTCTACGTACTCATGTACGTTTTAACGGCTCGATTCATGATGGTTGCTCTTCAAAGATGTTCTTTCGGGATCGCCGTGTCACTGAGCGCTCTCCCCCACGGCACGGCTATCCCGAAAGACCAGCTTTGGAGAGCAACCATCAACTCTTTTCCACTTCGAAGAATTACTTATACACGCGAATAAAACTCGACGCAAAAAGGCACCCGAGCCGGAAATCGAACCCGGGTCCTTCTTGTTGGGCAGCGCTACTTGCTGTGCCAACTTGCCACCCAGATACTCCACCGTAAAAACGCCCCCAGAGTTTATTCTCGTAGGCAAATTATAACAGGCAGACTTGCCTCAGAAACTGCTAATGTTTAACGAACATTTTGTTTGTATAGCTCTCATGCAATACGGTTTTAACAGATCACTTTACCCGCCGAGGTACACAGCATAAATGTGGCGGTTTCCGGGCAATGGCGCTCAATGAGAGCGGAAGAAGCGTTGATCAAACGAGTACGCAGAGAGTTAAAAGGGGTCACCAAGGAGAGGCCTTGTCTAATCTCGCGTGTAAACACGTACGCGCTGGTTCATGTATTTACACGGTTCATTTATTCACCCTCATTTCTCGCTTTCTTCTGGGGTTGAGTGCGTTTCCGTCATTTAGTGGGCCCTGTGCGTGACGGCGGAATGGATATATTACTTAAACCGGAGGTTCTCAACCTTGTGACACTTCTAGGCTCGCTTGGCCCACTTGTGTCTTGTCTCCATGGACCGCTAGGTAGCGCTCGCGGCACACTTATAAGTCGCAGCCCACCGGTTGATAATGACTTAAACAACGTTGATGGTTGTTCTTTCGGGATAGCCGTGTCGAGCGTTCTCCCTCTGTCCATCGCGACGTTTAGCCTCCAACGTTGGGAGCAACATGCTGCTCCATAGGTTAATTGGCCTGCTGACTAAATTGCCCCCGGTGCCCTGTGATGGACCGGCGTCCCATCCTGGGTATAGCCCTGCCTTGCGCCCTATGTATGCCGGGAAAGGCTTCGGCTCACCGCGACCCTGTCCAGGATTAAGCGTTTTTTCTGACAACGGATGGACGGATAAAAATGGCAAAAAAAAAATGTGCAGACGTGATTTATGCTTTCACGTAACTTTACCAATTTTAGTGTCATTTTGAGAAGATGTAAAAAACAACACAAAAAATGAACGTGGGCTCATGGACATTAGCGAATTAATAAGTGAAACTGTGAGGCCACCAGTGGAGCGATGATCGATCGATTCGATTCTTCGAAGCGTGATGGTTATATGACAGTTGTAGCCCCTCCCCCGGGGCTACAATGGCGGCGCGTTCCCTACGCTGCAGCCACTCTCAGACCAAAGTACGGTGTTTTCATGTTTTTAATGTTC
>JAZEWU010000043.1:1810922-1823914 GCA_036362915.1 Geotria australis | reverse complement strand
AAACTCCACACAGAAAGGCACCCCGAGCCGAGATTCGAACCCGGGGCCTTCTTGCTGTGAGGCGGCAGCGCTACCCACTACGCCACCGTGCCGCCCTGAACAAAACGTGCCGATTGTTGACTACTTCAGCACCGGTGTGTTGGACAGCGAACCCACAACATTCACAGTGGAATACGACGTTTCGCTGATAGTTGCAATCAGCTTCGTCGGGTTATCTCGAACATAGGTTCTGATAAATGTGGGTCTGGACGAAGCTGAGCACGCTGGCCCATATCGAAATACATCTATACGCACTACGCGTAGCCGTTCAATATTAATGCAGTGGTCATTTGAGAACCGATTGATAACTTATGCCCGTCGACACTGGGATTGGTCCATGTCTCGTGCATCTCTGTGTTTTATAGGCTTTGTTGGAAACAAGCGTTAGGACTGTCAAAGATGACACCGAAAATATATCGGTAAGTACACACCTCCCTTACACAGTACCTATTGCACTGCTAGACTGCATTCGATAGTGAAGTAAACTCTTTCTTCGAGTTAATCTTTCTGATGTGTATACTTAGACAGGCGAATAGAGCAGTGCCTTTGCGTAGGTGTCCACTGCTGCTTTGTATGACAGTTGTTCTTAAAAGCCGATGATGAATTCAGAAGACTGACGATGCCTCCAACGTGGGAGGTAAAACGTCGCGAAGGAGAGGGGCGGGCTATCCCGAAATAGCAGCTCTTGAGAGCGATTAATTCATAACGAGGCACAAACTAATCATCGGTGTCATTGTGAAGACTAGAAGCAACAAAATAGGGAATCAGACAATGCTCCTGCTACCCATGTGTGTCCTTCTATTTCCAGAATAAAGTGTATTTTATAAATGTAACATTATTATGTATTCTTTTATTTTACACAGCCCCACGGCCTTCTGGGAATATATCGATGTATGTTTTCACGCTTGGCTAACGCTGGTGAGACTAGGCTATAGAGAAAGCCATCTCAGTTCCGAGGACGATGCATACATTGCACGTTTCGCTACAAGCATGCGTGATAGGTTTTGCAAACTTGACACTTTGTTAAAGGTGTTTGTGTTGTGTTTCAACATCTTAACACTTGTATTCTGGCCGGAAAGGGTAAAACAACCTTTTCTATTTTCCACATCATGTACAAAGGTGCTACTCGCTGAACCGCACTTGACCCTACAGTCTGTTAAGGTCCACACGGGGGGATCTTTGTCTTTGCAGAGCAAGGTGGCGGTTGTGATTGCTGAGGTTGAGAGGGCGCAGTCCGATCTGGCCGGCAATTCATCCAGTATCGCCTCTCACGTACGTCGTGTGTCATGAATAGTTAAGGCGGCGATCCGGAGAGACGGGGCAAATAACGCCGGCTTGACTCGCAAGGCCTGTGTCATTCCCCATGCGGGGAGCGGTGGCGCAGCGGTTAGGGCGCCGCGCTACGAACCCGGCTATGACCCGAGTTCGATTAGCCGCTCACGGCCACCAGCAGCGGTGACGAGGCCGACCCTAGGTCGATTCGGCCTCAAATGAGTAACTGGTGCCAAAACGCTCGCGGAATTGGCCAAACATTCCAAGGCAGGACCCTCCTGCAAATGTGTCTTAAGACTCAGTCAGGCTTTTCCGTGCAAAAGGATTATCCATCGTCCAAATAAATGCTACTGCATATGTTAATTGGCCTTCGGACTACATTGCCGACGGTGCCCTGTGATGGACTTGTGTCCGATCCTGGGTATAACCTTGCCTTGATCCCTGTGTCTGCCGGGATAGGCTCCGGCTCACCGCGACCCCGTACAGGCTTAAGCGGTTTCTGACAATGGATTGATGGATTATACACCGTGTTGTTTAATTTAAGTTCAACAGCTATATGTGTAAATGAGAATTTAGTTGTAAAATTCTGTGAAAAATATTTGGTTTTTTGGCATCAAAATTAAATATATCGCTGTTACTTTACTTTTCTAGGAAACCGCGAAGTACTTTACCTTTCTCATATCGGACGTTGACCTCTATATTTCCTGGATCAAAAGAATGGTGAGAACACATCTCAGAAGCACGTATCTTAAAAGTGCACTACCGGCCAACCCGGGTGAACCTGGATAGCGGCCATTTAAACCAGCAACACTGACCTATCATTTTTTTTCCATCACAATGTTTAAGTGTATTTTATTTATTTGTTTGGGCAGTTATGTCCAATTCTGGGCGTAAATGGTTATTCGTTTTGTTTTCGTTCCGTTAATTTGTTACTTTTACATTTGTATTTTTTTTCGTCACTTCGCGGGTTTGTTGTGTCGCAGGAATCCCGTCAACGAGCGTGCAAGCTCGCTGGGTATTTATTTTCTGCTGTAACAATAATCGTCTATCTACACAGCAGCCGACATTGAAACGTACCAGTCCCAGTATGAAACCTGTTCGTCACACAGCCCAAGTTAACCGTCGTTTCCCCAGTTCGAACGTTGAGCTTGTTAAAAAAAAGTGTCACGTGTGGCATAGCGACCCATTTGAATCACTGCATGTATCTCTTCCGATCGCCCATTGAAACTGTACATTATTTGCGATGGGTGTGTGCGGGTTTTTTACGAGACGAATTGCTTAACTTTGACATTGTAATATCGCGCATAGCCGCGCAAATCTCTCGAAGTGGCTCAAGGTAATAGTTACGGTTATTATTATTACTATCGTTATAAAAAAAAAATTGCACGGTTTTCCACCCATGTGTTAAATTGTGTTTCCGCGCAGATACGGTCGGAGCTGGGTGGCTGCCTCCCCGTGGCTAATCTTGTTGACTCACTCCACATCATCGGCTGCAGCTGTATCCTTGATTCACTGGTAAGGTGCTCTGCGCCGATGAGCGATAACATCTCCCTTGCATACACTTTGGAATTCTACAGCAAGATTCCCGCTCAAGGCAGAGACAAGAAGACACGCGCTGTCAGTGCGAGCAGAAGCCCCCTCAGTCTGGAGCAAGAAGAGAGGCCAATGCCCGCCGCCTTTAAGGCCAGCACTGACTGTTATATCTCTAAATGTTGAAGGGCTGTCTGCGACTAAATAAGAACTTGTTGCAATGGGAAACAACTGTCATATAACCATAACGCTTCGAAGAATCGAATCGAATTCGAAAGTGCAAGCGAGCCCGACCCGGCTGATCGCACGCCGAGCGATCATTGCTGTCCGCAGCTGTTATTCTCGGGATAGCCGTGTCACTGAGTGTTCCTGCTCTGTACTGATGTACGTTTAGGTTTGTCAAGGCTCGATGTGTGATGAGAATTGCTCTCCCTAACTGCTCTTTCGGGATAGCCGTGTCACTGAGCGTTCCTGCTGTGTACTGATGTAGGTACATGCAAACACTTGCTCCGTTACATTACACGTTTATTCTTCGATCAATTTGACATGAATTGTTTCTCGCAGAATGCCATGTGGTTTGGCCTCGGCTGGACGCTGCTCTTTATGATCGTCGGCCTCATTTTTGCCGTCAAATTGGCCAAGCACTTCCGTCGGATGAAAACGGAGGACGTCTATGACAGGTAAATAACAAGTATCATAATGTGAAACTATCGCAAAGTGAGAAAAATAATATTGAAATAATAATAATGAGCGCTTTTCACCCGAGGGTCACAAAGCGCTGCACAGGGCTGCGGAGAGAACGGCATGTCAATAACGAAAGAGAACGGAAAATCAGCAACATTTTCTTTTTGGTTTTTTTGTACCTTGTTTTTACATCTTTGAAAATAAATGAAAAGTAAACACCGAGGTGTAAACACAGCTCTGCGAATTACTGCGAAACCAACAAGCGTGCAAATTAACCAAAATAGACAATATATTAAAATCAGAAGTTAATACAACGAATGTAACGAGTTTACGTCGTTAAACTGAACAGGGACGAAGCATTAGCCACAATCATACGGTAAGCAGAAACAGACAGTCGCTGTACAAGACAACAATGTCCAACAATTAAAATAAACTACTAAGAGACGAGGCGGGGCAAAAGTACAACGGTGCAATGAGAACAAGTTGAAGGAGGCTTATTGCATAATACAATGGATGAGAATATACAGCCCTTGAAACCGCCTATCAAGTTGTACAATTGCAGCGAGGCAATCAGAGCCAACACAGCAAACCCACAGAATCCTATCATCCTACCATCCAGATTCCTCCCCTTGGCATTGTCACGAGGTTTTTTTTCGAAATGGGATATTTATTTTGAAGTGGTATTAAACGGCGGAATCATTGTGTTTATCACGAACTGTGCAGCTGGGAATAATGGAATAGGACCTCGGTTCTATTTTGTTGGTTTTCGGAACGGAGGCCATGATTGAGAGGGACCGCCGGGGGCATTCGTATTGTGCCGTGTCGGAGGACAGTCAGAGGTTTGCCCTCGTGTGTAGCAAAGCCCGCCGTGGTTGTAACTGTGGTTGTGGTGCCTGTGATAGTATAGTCTTAGTTCCCTGTGATGGCCTGGCGTCTCATCCTGGGTGTAATAATAATAATAATAGAATTGGTATAGCGCCTTTCACCCGAGGGTCACCGGGATAGGCTCCGGGATAGGTTCCGGCTCACCGCGACCCTGTACAGGATTAAGCGGTTTCCGAAAATGGATGGATGGATGGAAAATTGTATGGTATAATTGTGTTTGTCGTTGTTTTTCAGCCCGGTGTACACATCTCAGGTTAACAAGGCCTTTGATCCTAAGCCGGAAGAGTTTAAGCTGCCAAGGTAAGCACGATTCTGTTCACACACGCCGTAGTGTTTGTTACTTCGATGTGTTTGTCTTTAAATCGCAGTTTCGTACAGTGTCTTGCTACCTTTGTGGGAAAGGCACTTTAACAATTTAGATGGTGAAACGTGGGAGGCGAAACGTCGCGAGAGAGAGAGAGAGAGAAATAGGGAGAGCGTCTCGACACGGCTGACCCGAAAGAATAGCTTTGAAGCGCAACTATAATGAATCGAGCCGTGAAACCCGACATCAGATCGTTATTATTATGGGTCAAGGTAGAAGCGTTCACGTCGCGATCCCTGTCAGGTAATACTTGGTATTGCCTGCGAATTCTACCAAACACTTCGAGGCCGAGCTGAAAGACAACGATGGTCCAGAAGCTGACCATCGTGCTTCGAAGAATCGCAAAGAAGAAGAAGAAGATTATTTGACATGCATCCCCCATATCCGGAGCGACTGTCTCCCTCCAGTTCGGTCGCTTTGTTGTATATGATGCTATGTTTGTGTTTATGGATGTGAAGAATTGTGATGAAAGGTTTGTTGTTTTTTGTCTTGTTTTTATAGAGCCGGTATATAAAACGGACCGGAAATCGGAGAAACGCCGTTTTCAAGTCAACAGGGAAATAATTACCTTTCCAAAAAAAAACCGACCGTTTGTCTTGGATAGAATCTTGAGTAATATTCAATTACAATTTTTAGAAAATTGTAAATTCCGTTTTGAAAAATACACGCACTGATTTTACCAATTCATATCCATGTAACCGTGTGTTCGATCAAATATTTTTCATGTTTTGTTGTTACGTAAATTCCACCGCAGTTCAAACGCTAACTCACTTGTTTTACTCACAAATAGCAACACGAATAACTCGGAATGTGTCTCTCGGGAAGTGTGATTTATTTTCACATTTTATCTGGCGCTTTTTGACCATTATTTATTTTAGTATTTGTTATTAAAAAAACAACAACAAGAACGACTGATGCAACGGCACACGTTCATATCCAACGAAACGTTATATCTACAGTGCGTATGGATTCAAATTTGGGAAATATATATAGGCAGCGAACTCCCCCGCGGTCTGGAATTGCGGTCAGGAGGGGATGGCTCCGAGCAAACAAACACGCGAATGATACAACATTGACGCCAGTTACGCTGAGGCAGCAGCTGTGTAGATTTCCTCCTCACTCAGTTAATGTGTTCAGGCTAATAATAATAATAATAGCGTTTTTAGAGCGCCTTTCACCCGAGGGTCACAAAGCGCTGCACATGGCTGCGGAGAGAACGGCATGTCAACAACATCAAGACAGATCAGCTGAAAGCCGAGAGGATCGTAGTTGTCGTGTTGAGGAGGGTACCTGAAGTAGGTCACGGATGTATGTCGGAGCTGGCTCCGGTGAGAGCCTTGTAAGTGAGAAGGAGGCTAAGGGCCTTGTAGCTAAAACGCTTCTCTTCACAAGCAACCCGACCGACAACGTGACATCGGATGGGGACTTTGACTAACGATTACTGACACATTGTTTTTCCATCCATCCGTTTTCTAAACCGCTTGTCTCGGTGAGGGTCGCGGTGGCAGCAGGTCCAAGGAGTGTGAACCAGACATCCCTTTCCTCAGCAACAGATTCCAGCTCTTCCTGGGGGGGATTCCCAGGCGTTGCCAGGCCAGCCGAAGGATATAATCCCTCCAGTGTGTCCTGGGTCGGCCTCTAGGTCTCCGCCGTGTCACTGAGCGCTTCCCCCTCACTCTCCTTTGCGACGTTTTGCCTCCCACGTTAGAGGCATGCTCAGGGATGAGAATTACTTTCCAAAGCTGCTCTTTTGGGATAGCCGTGTGACTGAGCGCTGCCCCCCGTCTCTCTTTCCCACGTTGGAGGCATCCTCCGGCACTACCATCGCACGACATCCACAGAACAACCGACTTTAGCGAAATATACCTCCAAATAAAGTATAAAATACGAAGTTTTTTACCCTTACCGGCAATAATAACACAGTGTTAAGATGTTTAAACACCAACAGAACACCTTTTTACAAAGGCTCCAACGCGCAGGTAGCCACACATACTTGTGGCATAACCACGCAAAATTAACGAGTCGCAATGCATGGTCGTTAAAGCTTATTGGCCAACACGCAACGGCTTTCTTTTTAGCCTAGAGTGTGTAAAGCCGGTTTCCGCCACAAGGCAGACACTGTCACAACGCATACGCGTTACACACGGCAATAACCAGGGGGTCGCAGCGCGACAATTTCTCAGCCGGCGTCGCATCGGTTTGTCGCGGCGGCTGCACGACAGCAACTGCATCATCGCTCCTCTCGTCGAGAGATCGATTTAGTTTTTTTTTTTTCCCGGGGCCAGACCACGGCGAGGCAACACGGCTCGTTCTGCAAAAAAAAAAATATCGATCTCGCGTGAGGTTGTTAGGGTATCTTTCTTCCTTCCAGTTATTGACTCGGTATCGACCTCGCCGCGCCCGGTGATTTGCCGAGGTGACGATAATCCAGATCAGCTGTCAATTATCGCCGTGTAATGCCTCCGCGGCGCATTGTGATACCGCGCGTGATAAGTGGCTTGTGCGTAACGGCGGAGGCGGGCTGTTTATTTTGATAATTTAATTCCGGGGGGGCGGAAAGGGGGGCCGGCACGGTGGCGTAGAGGTGACTAGCCGCTGACCGCCCTTCGCAGCAAGATCGTCCCAGGTTTCGAATCGCGGCCCGGGTGCCTTTCTGTGTGTATTTTGCATGTGTTTCCCCCGTGTCCGCGTGGGTTTTCGCCGGGCACTCCGGTTTCATCCCACAGTCCAAAGACACGCTGCTGCTGCGTAGGTTAATTGCCCTGCTGACTAAATTTCCCCCTCGTGCGCTATGATGGACTGGCGTCCCATCCTGGGTGGAATACTGCCTTGCGGCCTGTGCTCTGCCGAGATAGGCTCCGGCTCACCGCGACCCTGTATAGGATTAAGCGGTTTCTGAAAATGAATGAAATGAATTCCGGGGTATGGTGCTCGAACTTAGCCAATCGTGGCGCAAACGCAGCGGGGAGCGTAGGCGACAGAGAGGCCGTTACTGCTACGCGTTCCCGTCCCTGCTAGGCGTTCCCCGGCACTAAAGATTTAATAAAAAAAAAAGCACCGAGGTCGTGGGGGAGCCGCGGTGTCAAACGTGAAATGTTGTTGATTCTCATCAAGCCAGGCGTGGCGCGGGAAACGCGCAAATTCTGCCAAGTGACGGTTGTGTGTTTGCCGCCGTGTACAGCCGCCAGAGTGACGGGCTGCGTGCTTGAGGCCTTCGTTAAGGCCGTGTCGATTAATCATGGGAAGGGAGCGTTGGCTCGGTGGAGCGGTGGCGAGGCAGTCGGTACGAAGCGGACGAGCCAGGCTCCGAGTTCGATTCCCACCGAAGGCTAACGGGTTTCAGACGATTGCTAAGGTGTCATCTCGCTTGTTGTGATTTTTTTTTCCTCTCCATTTGAACCCGAGTGTAATGTTGCGTGTCATTTGCGCGCGATTAGCATAATTCGCGCAATCAATTCGCTCCCACAATTCAGTGCCTTTCGTCGAGAATGTACGATCGATTTTAAATCACCGAATCAATGCGTGCCGCAGTTACCATTTGTTTTACGGTTTCATTTTCTTAAACCCGTTATATCCCGATTGCCGCTCATCATCTCACAGAACAAGGTGTCCGTTCGGATCTCTCGACCAATCACAGCGGCCCTTTGCGTCGTGAGAAGAGCCCACGGAAGTAGATGTCAGAGAGCCACCTCCCAGATGCCTTCAATGTTAAATCCTCTCATAAACGTAAATTTTTAAATCCTCCCATAGACTTCAATGTTAAATCCTCCGATAGACTTCAATGTTAAATCCTCCCATAGACGTCAATGTTAAATCATCCGATAGACTTTAATGTTAAATTCTCTCATAGGCGTCAATGTTAAATCCACCTGGAGACGTCGATGTTAAATCCTCCCATAGTCTTCAATGCAAAATCCTTCCTTTGACTAGTGGTTTTTCAACCTTTCGAACCTCAAGGCCCACTTGACTCACTCTGGCGCTCGCGGTCCACTGACACGGCTATCCCGAAATGACGTCAATCCTCGTACATGGAGCCGTGACAAAGCCACATCACCACACACACATCCCTTCGCTCGCCAACACCTGTGCGAGTACGTCTGTCCATAGGTGGCGCTGCGAGAATGTCAAACGCGCGTAAGTTTTCCCCGGGCGAGTTTGTCTCCGCAGATTATAATAACACTATCCACCGGGCTAAGATAACCTCGTACACCCCCCCGGTGCTGGGCTAACGATGGGCACTGTGAGTATCGGCCACAATGCGGCACACAGACCTACCTATCGGTCACCGCACAAAAGGAGATTTACTGCCGGCAGATGTTTCTCTGTTACTTTATCATCATCATCCTGTCAGGCTATTATTGTGATGTTAATTTTTCCCCGACGCATTGCGACGTCCGCGCACATTTCAAGCCCGTAACTTTTGAGCGAGGTGACATTTGCTTGAATGGAGAATACCTCCGGGATTAACTTATTAGGGCCGTTGTGTCGGCGGCATCGTTGCGGCTGAATACGCGAACGCCTTTATTAACTGTCAGTTCAAACGCGTTTTGTGAAAGGCGGTGTCAAATGTTAAGACGGGGGCCCTGCGAATTGTCGGTCGTATCACTCACTAGACGGAGCTCCAGACAGCTGCTTTGGCCCGGTATTTGGTCTACTCTTCTGCTCTGTTATTAATTATTATTGTCGTGTGCCGACACGGCACACGAGGGGGTGGGTGGCCAGCACCACGCCCGGCCGCCTTTGTCTCCCTAGTGGCAATGTTTACACACACTGCACCAGGTACTCATTTGAGGCTGAGTCGACCTAGGGGAGGCCCAGGACCGGTTCAGAAAATCGTCACTGGTGTTGGTCGTGAGTGGAATTCGAACTCGGGCCGCCAGGTTTGTAGCCCAGCACGCTAACAATTGTTTTTCAGTTTTCGGGAGGAAACCGGAGAACCCGGAGGAAACTCATGCAAAACAGGTGGAGAACGCACAAACTCCGCACAGAATAGAGAATGTATATTTATTATTACAGCAGAAAATACCCTGTGGCTTTGCAAGCTCCAGAAGCGGGATTCCTGTGATACAACAAACGCGCGAATTAACCAACGCAAGCAAAATAAAAATTCAAGGCCATGCAAACGAAATTAACCCATCTACAGAAAGGCTGGGAATCAAACCCGGGGTTTCTTGCTGTGAGGCGACAGCTAGGGGAGGCTTCATCCAGCAGTGGATAATTCACGGCTGATGGTGACGATGCTCATGATATCATGATCCATTGCAATGGAGCCTTGGGTGTAATAAACAGTGTCGGATAATTGCTCATAAAAGCCATAACATGCCAGTAGCAATGGCGTGAAAAATAACTGAGTGGGCCCATTATGAAAGCGAACGCTGCTTTATTACCAGAGAAACACCGCGGAACAAGTCTCTGTTTTGGAGCCGGTACGAATTCCCGAGCCCAGAGGCCTTATCCGTAAATTCAATTAACACAAGCCAAACGTAAACACGTAGAACAGTGAATGGCTATAGCTTGTCAGCGAGCTGCTCATATTTACTGCATCGTCATTTAAATGATGGCATTTGGTGATGGCCGCATTCCTCTCTGCCTTAGCTAGAAATGTGAACTGTATATAATAATAATGATGATAACTTTCATTCGTTCGCACCAATTTTAACACGTCAGATGACTGTAGTGACAGGGTGGCGCGGTGGTTATATCCGCGCCGCATAGAGAGAAGGTCTTGCCCGTGGCGGTTCGATTTCCACCACGGGTGCCTTTCTGTGCGGAGTTTGTGTGTTCTCTCCCGCTGTTCTGCGTGGGTTTCCTCCGGGTTGTCAGGTTTCCTCCCAAAACTAAAAAACACCAATTAATTGACCAAAAACATCATAATTTATGCGAAGCAGCGTCTGGGCGGTTGCTTCCTTATTTAACTTACAATTTCTCTCAACCGGTCACCGGTTATTCCTGAGCAACAGTGCTTTAAAGTACATTTACAGCCCATGTTCATTCCACTGCTGGATGACATCCGGCCCAGGCTTGTGTGCTTTATGGAGAAAACGCAGGAGGAATTGTACGGTTTTTTTTCTTAATGAAATATTGTTCTCGAATATTCTATCGAGCGCGAATCATCTCATTTGCATTCGTCTCCAAGGTGTCACGTAACACGCGGATAGAAATACACACAGCGCTGGGAACGCACGGGAACGCAACGGCAACGCCGCTCCCAGGGTGACAATCCCAGAGGGAACATGTTAGGCTCTCGTGGTCTTGAATATGAATTGTTAGTTTACATCTCGCAAGGCGCAGAAATGCAGGAACCGCGTTCTCATTAACTCAATATTTTCTGGGGCAGGACCCCGAGACCCCATCTGCCTCTATGTATGGCAGAAATCCCGCTGACATGGAATTATAATAATAAACACATTCTCTCATCTATCTACTACTCTCTATGTTTGTTGTGTCGCAGGAATCCCGCTTCCAGAGCTTGCAAGCTCACTGGATATTTTCTGCTGTAATGATAAACACCTGGGCGACACGGTGGCGTGGTGTGTAGCACTGCTGCCTCACAGCAAGAAGCACCCGGGTTCGAATCCCGGCTCGGGTGCCTTTCTGTGTGGAGTTTACATGCTCTCTCCGTGTCCGCGTGGGTTTTCGCCGGGCACTCCGGTTTCCTCCCGCAGTCCAAAGACTAGGTTAATTGGCCTACGGACTAAATTGCCCCCGGTGCCCTGTGATGGACTGGCGTCCCATTTTAGGTATATATCCCTGACTTGTGCCTTGCGTCTGCCGGGATAGGCTCCAGCTCACCGCAACCCTGTACAGGATCAAGCGGTTCCTGACAATGAATACGTGAATAATAAACACCTGCTCTCTCGATTCTAGCGCGCCACCACGCAACCCCGTATTAAAAACGATTGAACCGACGTGAAAGCACGAACGGTAATGAAAAGAATGCCGTAAAAACGTTGACCCGCAAACGAGATATGTATTTTATTTTTTTGAAACGGAGAGCAGCATCCCTATACGTTTTACACGAAGTGCCGACGATGTCGCGAGATATTTTTTGACCGGCGGTTTTGTCTTCGGGAGCCAATAAAAAGCGGTATTTTTTTTATTTTTTTTTACCGCGCCGAGTAAATCTGTGGCCCATATAACCCGGCGAGCGGATGGGGACATCCGATAGATAAGACAAACTTCGGACGTATGGGTTTGATCCGCAAAAGGCGGGCCATCCGTCTCTCGAAAATGTCTTTTTATCGTCAGATTTATCGCGCCGGGGTGCCAGACCCCCTCTCACTTTCTCCGACGCCGCTCGGGCCTCGCCGTTCACCGGCCAGCGCGACCGGCACGAAGGCCCCCCGGCGGGCTAAATCAACGCCAACAAGACGACGCCTGCAACGCCGCGTCCGGTCGGCGGCAGGGTCAGCGTTGAGAGATTGGGATCACCGTTATATTGCCACTTTGCGGTCAGCCGATTCTGCAGAGCAGATGCTTATTGCTCGCTTTAATTACCGGCTCTCTTCCTGGCACATGCTGCCACGAACGGCTTCCCGGCACCCCCCCGCCCCCGCCTTTGTGAGGGAAGCTGCGGTTTTATTTTTTTACTAGCTGGGCGGCGAAGCGCGCTTCGCATGCGAGACGCGGGTAGAATCGGCCTCCCTCCGTCTGAGCGCCGATTTAATTGAAGTGCTGACTCCGGTGGCCCAGAAGAATGATGACAAATTAATGGTGCGTGGGGTTCCTTAAGTCTGGAGTCTCTGGCGTGCGCTAATGCTGGCTCGGGAAATGTGATCGTTGTTTTGATTTCGAGCTCTTTGCCAATGTCGTTAGGTGGCGGACCACGCTGTCACGAACGAGACATGGATACGGAGGCGTAGCGAGGAGACTTGCGGAGAGATGGGGGAGTCAGCCAGGGGTGTCAGCCGGCGCCAACCCGCCCGACACTGCTTTCCTATATATTATGATAGATAGATGTTGTGTGGAGTTTGCATGCTCTCTCCCCGTGTCCGCGTGGGTTTTCGCCGGGCACTCCGGTTTCCCTCCCACCGTCCAAAGACACGCTGCCAGGTTAATTGGCCTACTGAGTAAATTGCCCCCGGTGCCCTGCGATGGACTGGCGTCCCATCACCGGTATACCCCTACCTTGTGCCCTGTGTCTGCCGAGATAGGCTCCGGCTCACTGCGACCCTGTACAGGATTAAGCGGTTTCTGAAAATGGATGGATGCAGATGTT
>JAZEWU010000043.1:1769661-1779842 GCA_036362915.1 Geotria australis | reverse complement strand
AAAACGTGGGGGGGATGGAATCGTGTTTCTGTGAAATTGCGGGTGTCGCAACATATGATATGAGACTACCTCAGGAAAACGTGTGGGGGGGATGGAATAATGATTCTCTAAAAGTGCGGGTGTCGCAACACCCGCAACACCCGCGGCCGCGACGCGCCTGGAACCCGTGCCCTTCTTGCAGTGAGGCTACAACGCTCCTCGCTGCCACGACACCGTGCCGCTGTTCACAACTTGTTTTTTGTGGTCGCCGCGAATAGTCTGTCGAACTCGGGTCGACGTGGCTCGCCACGACACAGCGAGCGAAACCGCTTCTGCTTCCAACGAAACCCCCAACACATGATGGATAACTCGATGCGTGCGACGCGGCGGAATGGATCGTGACAAGAGACCCCGGCTGAATGCACGACCGATGCCGCTGATGGACACCGGGGCCGCGTAAACGGAGTGGGGCCTCATTGTACCTGAAAGGCAAACTGATGGAGGGTGGAAGAGACCGCAGTTCAAAGCTCCACTCTATCGCCCGTGGGGAGTGTTGTGTACGTTCTTTTTTGTGTCGCGTTCCATCTCGGGCGCTGCTATTTTGGGCTATTCGGGGGAATCTGCGCTTCGAGAGAAGGGCGTTTTACACGCGTGGGAGGTGAAACGTCGCCAAGGAGAGACAAGGGCAGGCGCGTCGCAGCAAAAAGTGCGGGGGATGGAATCATGTTTCTGTGAAAGTGCGGGTGTCGCAACATGTTATATGAGACTACCTCAGGAAAAAGTAGGGGGGGTGGAATCATGTTTCTGTGTAAGTGCGGGTGTCGCAACACCCGCAAAACTCGCGGCTGTGACACGCCTGTCACAAGGCACACACGCGACGCGGAGGATAGCTATGGAGAGCAATTCTCAGAATTCCCTTCAGTTTTTTGTTTTATTTGATGGAATCAGCGGTTTGTATATTTCTGTGGCTTCACGGCGCCCGTGCCAGGCCAGGTGCACCTTGAGGCTGTCACGTGAAGTGTCGAAGGCTCGCTGACAGGAGGTCACGGGACACCACCTGTGCTGCTTTACTGAGTCATGTTGGTTAATTCGTACGTTTGTTGAATCCCGCTTCCAGAGCTTGCATGCTCACCGGATACTATGTACGCCATCTAGTGGGCTGGTTGTGACGTGACAAAGTTTGTCAACCAACGAGATGCCAGGAAACTATCGGTGACCTGACGCATGCCTAGCCCTTAGTCTACATATAGATCCTCACATTGTCTGTAGAGCAAGGTGACTTGGTCAGAAGGCGTTTCTGGATGGGACCGACGGCTAATGGTCGAGAATAATCATGGAGTTGCAGCCGAGGGAGGACAACAATCCCGAGAGGACGCCCTAACTGCAGATGGAGCCGTGAAATCGGATCTAGTGCCAGGAGCAGGATGGATTGTGGATCGTGAGTGATAGTGACAGCTTTGCCGGCGGTGGAGTGCGGCGAGCGGGGCGCGCGGTGGGGGGAAAGGGGGTAGCCTTCATCCAGCAGTGAATAAATCACAGCTAATAACGACGATGGCTTGGGGGGCCGAGGCGGTTTTGATTGACACATCATCAGTATCATTCCGTGTACTTGTGAGAGCGCGTCGTGCGGCGCGTATGGTAGGGTCGCGACGAACGCGCGAGGCGCTCGCAGTTCGTCACTCGCCTCGGATTGATGAAACGACTCCTCTGCGCGCGTTCCGTTTTGCGCGTATCTGTCAGAATTTGCGCTCGTGAATGAATAACTGACGGCAGTGATTTACAGCTAACTGACAGGTTATGCAACGCGGCGCGGATGCAACGCGACTGGTGTGTGTGTGTGTGTCAGTGTTCCCCGTGACCTCCGCTTGATACACTCGTCAGTCTGGCTAATGGGGCCTGTGGTTTCTGCATTAAGGTTCGATACAAACAGGAGCGACGATGCCCAGTCAAGCCGAGAGATGATGAACGGTGTGACAAGCGAGTTGAGGCCAAACACCGCCACCACAAAACACGGCAGGGTGGGGGGGGGATGTTTAGAATCTGTAATGTTCTGTGGTGGCGTAACGGTGAGGAGAGCCGCTGCCTTACAGCAAAAATGCACCCGGGTTCGAATCCCGGCTCGGGTGCCGTTCTGTGTGGAGTTTTGCGTGTTTCTCCCCGTGTCCGCGTGGGTTTTCGCCGCGCACTCCGGTTTCGTTCCACAGTCCAAAGACATGCTGCTGCTGCTGCTGCATAGGTTAATTCTACCAAACACTTCGAGGCCGAGCTGATAGACAACGTTGTCCAGAGGCTGACCATCGTGCTTCGAAGAATCGTAAAGAAAAAGATTGGACTGCGGACTAAGATGCCCCCGGTACCCTGCGATGGACTGGCGTCAAATCCCTGGTATAGCCCTGCCTTGCGCCCTGTGTCCACCGGGATAGGCTCCGGCTCACCGCAACGTTGTACGGGATTAAGCGGTTTCTGACAATGGATGGATGCATGGAAAGTTCTAGTCCGATGCTTGTATGCAGTGTTTGCTGAATGCCTTCACAATATACCGGAGCCCCACAGGAACGGAGATGCAGTCTGATACAGCAGTTATTACATATTGTAGTCAATCAGTTTGTATTTGAAATAATAATAGCATTTTATATAGCGCCTTTCACCCGAGGGTCACAAAGCGCTGCACAAGGGCCGCGGTAGAGAACGGCACGTCACCAACGACAGAAAAAAACAACTAATAAAAACCAAGGCAACAAAAATTAAACGATTAAGGCCGCTTCGAATACACTGAAAGGTCGTGAAATTGTCAATCTTAAGAGCGGCAAAAATCTGCCAGCGTCCCCTAAGCTCGAAGGATCCGTTGAGCCACGCAGTAATGCGACGGCGGAATAATTAATGCGACCGCGAGCACACTGCGCACTTGACCTGGACATCCCGAGTTCGATTCCTAGCCACGAGCAACCGTAATTTCTGCAGCTGGCATCTCAACGAGTCCTCTGGTCAAACTCTTTACAGTCCCGCTTTATTCAGCGTGGTGAAGTATGGTCAAACAACTCGCCAACGGGCAACACGGCGCAGGGAGGCCTTCATCCAGCAGTGGATTGACCAGGGCTGACGATAAATGATGTTGATAAATAATGCGTTTTTTAAAACACGTGTACTCCGTGTTTCGTAGCTAGTACACGTATTAACTATATAACACATTAATCCCCCTACCCTGCCCACCCCCAATAGACCCAGGCGCATAAGCAGATTTAATTTAAAGTTAAAAACTATCTCACGTAAATGTAGAAGCATATTATGAGAAAATGCGTTATCAGGACCGTGGCTAATGTTATTTTAAATTAGTTGTGTCCTGAGTGAATTTATACCTAGCAGCAAATCACTCTGATCTGACTAGGTGTGCTGGAACCGGCCCGTTTAATTCCGTGTTATTGTTTCACTTCTGAACCGTGACTTTACCCGAACAGAAAAAAATACAACTCCATAATTGACAATGGTACCTTGTTGAAGAACGTTAACAGGAGCAGTGTCGTATTCGCATCTCATCTTGTTGTCAAAAACTGCTTAATTCTGTACAAGGTCGCGGTGAGCCGGAGCCTATCCCAGCAGACACAGGGCGCAAGGCAGGGGAACACCAAGGATGGGAGGTCAGTCTATCACAGGGAACCGAGGGCAACTTAGTCCGCAGGGCAATTAACCTCTGCAGCAGCATGTCTTAGGAGTGTTGGAGGCAACCTGAGTGCCCGCTGAAAACCCACGCGGACATGGGGAGAACATGCAAACTCCATCCATCCATCCATTTTCAGAAACCGCTTCATCCTATACAGGGTCGCGGTGAGCCGGAGCCTATCCCGACAGACACAGGGCGCAAGGCAGAGGAACACCAAGGATGGGACGCCAGTCCATCGCAGGGCACCTGGGGAAATTTAGTCAGTACGCCAATTAACCTGGCAGCATGTCTTTGGACGGTGGGAGGAAACCGGAGTGCCCGGTGGCGAGAACCCACGCGGACACGGGGAGAAGAACATGCAAACTCCACACAGAAAGGCACCCCGAGCCGGGATTTGAACCCGGGTCCTTCTTGCTGTGAGGCGGCAACGGCTACTCACCGCGACGCCACCGCGCATCACTACGGTTCGTAGTAATTTGACACACCCACGCTAAATCCGAATCAATAAAACACAGGCGTTCGCATTGTTTATGTTTTAATATACCGCAAATTATTTGCGAGACAATTGCCGCTATTTCTGGTGAGGCGATCTGCTAAATTTGCAATCTTAACATCCGTCAGGAAATATGCCGCGGCGTCGTGTGTGTGTATGTACACGTTTGAAAAAAAAACACGCGAGTGCGAGGTGGTATTCATGAAAAAAATATTTCCAATTTATAACGCGTGGCGCACGTTCATTACATTTCGAAGGTATTAATTCGAAGATGCCCTGTGATGGACTGGCGTCCCATCCTGGGTATAGTCCTGTCTTGCGCCCTGTGTCTGCCGGGATAGGCTCCGGCTCACCGCGACCCTGTACAGGATTAAGCGGTTTTTCACAATGGGTGGATGGATGGATTGATTCGAAGAGAGAACGACTCAGAGGCGCAAGCAAACCGCAGAGACGCGGGGAGGTTGCAAGGCAGCCACTCGATAGCCGGCATACATTGCGTCCTAAATATTACGATGTTGTCCGCCAATCAATAAATTAGTTAATCAATCAAATAATTGTTTGATTGATTTAGTTATTAAAGTGTGTGTTTAGTTGTGGGAGGAAACTGGAGAACCCGGAGGAAACCCACGCAGAACAGGGGGAGAACAAAAGGCGTTGACGACGATGTAGATGTTTATTTATCACTGCAGAAAATACCCAGTGAGCTTGCAAGCTCTGGAAGCGGGATTCTTGCCAAACAACAACTATAGAGAATAGGCAGCGGACACGTAGATGTTTATTATCACAGCAGAAAACACCCTGTGGGCGCGCAAGCTGCAGAAACGGGATTCCTGCGACACAACTTGCGACAAAAGAATGCCTCATTTCTCCGCCTACAGGAATTATGTATTCCTAAATAAGTGTCGTTACGGGCACAATTATCTCAGTTTCGTGTCATTTCGGAGAGCGGCTCGGCAAGGTAGGAGAGAGAGAAAAACCCAAGGTTGATGGACGGCGTAATTGTAATCGCCACTCTTTCTGTTTGCATAATTGCAGTTTGGCAAGTGTGCGGTTCCCTCACTCGCCTGATTGCAGAGCTAATTAAAGTCACAAAATGATGGGAGAGAGGGAGAGCCCGGTGGAGAGAGAGAGAGAGAGAGGAAAAACGATATTCACAAATCATTAACCCGTCATGCCTCGCTAAATAAGTCTGACGAAAGTCGTCTCTCGTCGAAACTTTGTCAACGTGGCGCGTTTCAAACTTTCGCGGTGATACTGTCGCTAATTAAAATGTTTCTCTTCACACGTGGTTAGACCGATGTCAGTAAAATCTTTCATCCGACAGCTGCGCTGGACCACCTGTACCATCGTGTAGCGTGCGGCTTCCACTCTCAAGCACGGCCACTCAACGCGGAGCGATAGCATGCAGATGGTTATGGTTACAGTCGAAAATAGCCGGTGAGCTTTGCAAGCTCTGAATGCGGGATTCCTGCGATCCAACACTGGCAACCGTGTCTAACACTGGCTCCTGTCTCTAAAACTGGCTCCTGTCTCGAACACCGGCTCCTGTCTCTAACACTGACTCTAACACCGGATGAGCAACAGGGGGGAGACATAGGGACACAGGGGATCAAGGTAGAAGCGTTCATGTCGCGATCCCTGTCAAGTAATACTTGGCATTACCTGCAAATTCTAGCCAAACACTTCGAAGCCGAGGAGCTGAAAGACAACGATTGTCCAGAGGCTGACCCATCGTGCTGCTTCGAAGAATCGCAAAGAAGAAGAAGCGCTCGGGCAATGTAACGCGGTGTTTACATTTGAGCCGCACGGCTCCAGCGCGCGTTGCTCGTCATGCAGGTGGGGTAGCTAAGGTGACGGGCGCCGAAGTTAATTTTGCTGCGGACACCACCTCCCTATTACCGGCACCAGCCCAGCGTTCTCATTACCGCCAGCAGCGACATATTGGCCAAAAAGAGATCAATGGGGGTAATTTGTGTTACTGGATTCCCTTTCTCTACCACCCCCCCACCACCCCATCCAGCCACCCTGAAACCATCCTGCCCTCTGGCCCATCAACCCGCGATGTCTTAATGAGTTTGGAAGAGTTGGACGTCTTCGGGATGCCCCTTAATAGACTTGACACACCACTCACGACGTGCAAATGAGGCGCTAGGGCGCAGGTCTAGAAGCCAAATGCACTGTGTGTGTGTGTTTATGTGTAATCGCGTGTATTCACGATGAGTGGGTGATTTAAAAAAATGACTGGCCGCCTCGACCACAGCTGTGCTGACCGCTAGATGGCCCGAGTCTCTATGAGTCTCTATGTATAATATCTCTCGAACGATGGGGGTCAAGGTAGAAGCGTTCACGTCGCGATCCCTGTCAAGCAGTACTTGGTATTACCTGCGAATTCTACCAAACACTTCGAAGCCGAGCTGAAAGACAACGATGCCCAGAAGCTGACCATCGTACTTCTAAGAATCGCAAAGAAGCAGATATCTCTCGATGTACCTCTTAGAGTCTCTGCGTCTCTATATGTACATCTATGTGCTACTCGCTAACGGCACTTGCCCCTACAATCTGTAAAGGCTATACGGGGGATAATTGATTTTGTCTATGTCTCTCTGTGTAGCTCTACGAATCTCTAGATTTCTCTACGTACCTTCTGATTCCATATATTTTTTTTACGTCGGTTAATTCCTACGTTTGTGGCGTCGCAGGAATCCCGCTTCCAGAGCTTGCGAGCTCATTGGGTATTTTCTGCTCTAGTAATAAATAAACATCTATCGATCGGTGTTAGAAACAGGAGTCGGTGTTGGGGATAGAAGCCAGTGTTGTATCGCAGGATTCCCGCTTCAAGAGCTTGCAAGTCCACAGGGGATTTTTTTTCCTATAATAATAAATATCAACTAATAAACATCTTTGTTGCAAGCAAAGTTACGTCACACGTTGAAAGAAAATAAATAATAATAATAGCGTTTTATATAGCGCCTTTCACCTCAAGGTAGAAGCGTTCACGTCGCGATCCCTGTCAGGTAATACTTGGTATTGCCTGCGAATTCTACCAAACACTTCGAGGCCGAGCTGAAAGACAACGATGTCCAGAGGCTGACCATCGATATGATATGTCGTCATTTTTCGGTAACGGCATGTTTTCCTATCAAATCAAAACGTGTGGATAACGCGACATTTTCAAGTTGGTTTTTTGACGAAAGGTTAATCTTACATCATAAATAAATCCCTCGCATGCATATATATAACATGAACAAACTAAACCCATTCCTGTGCCGGTGGAGTATTCCATCCAGCAGTGGACACACACACACACACACGAGTCGTCTCTCATTCTCCAGGAATTGCCACCGAGCTTCGCATCGATCGCAACAAATTGTTATTGGCATTCGAAATGATTTCGCTCAACAAGAAATCATTAGACGCCTATCAGTCAGCGACCGGCACCGTCGCTTGTTTAAATCTGACCATTTGTATTCAGGGTAAAGGACTGGCCTGGGCAATCTTCACACAGCTGCATTTCGGTGTGCTGTCATGAACTCCTCCAGAGGTCCTGATAGAATTGTAGCTATAATTAATAGCGGCGTTGGAGACCCGCGGGGGCATGCACGGATGCATCCGTACATCGATTCATTTTTTATTTTTCCTTTATTCATTATTTGTCGTAGATATATATGAAACAAAACAAATCTATTCCTCTCGCACACTCGCTTCGAAATGATTCCTGGCAGAATCGCTTAGTTATGGGCTGGTGATGTGGGGGAGCAGTGTTGTGTTTGCGGTCATGCTGCCGGTGAAACGATGGCGTGGTGAGTAGAGCTGCCGTCTGCGCAGCAAGAAGGGTTTCATTCCCGGCTCGGGGGGTCTTTCTGCCTGGCGTTTGCATTCTACTCGTGCCAGCATGGGGTTTTCCCCGGGAACTCCGGTTTCCTCTGACAGTATAAGGACATGCTTCTGCTGCCCTGGTCTGCTTCTTTGCGATTCTTCGAAGCACGATGGTCAGCTTCTGGACATCGTTGTCTTTCAGGTCGGCTTCGAAGTGTTGGGTAGAATTCGCAGGCAATACCAAGTATTACCTGACAGGGATCGCGACGTGATCGCTTCTACCTTCACCCCCGCTGCCCAGGTTAACTGACCGACTGAGTACATTCCCCCTGGTGCCCTGTGATGGCCTGGCGTCCCATCCTTGTGTACACCTACCTTACGATTTTTGTCTGCTTACCCCTCCCCGCTGGACAACGGTTAGAAAGAGCTATATAGCTCAGCGGTTCCTTCCAGCTTGGTTTAAAAAACTGACTGACTGTGTCCGTCAAGAATCATACAGACAAATTGGGTCTCGGGGTTTTCCCCCAGAAAAGAAAGTGACATCTGGTGATTGGTATGATTGAGATGTGGTGTGATGTTTGTCACTTTGAGATACTGACGCATTTAAGCCTCCAACGTGGGGAGATGAAATGTCGAGAAGGAGAGAGGAGAGATCGACAAAGCTATCCCAAAAGAGCAGCTGTGGAGACCAATTCTCTCGTACATCGAGCCGTGACAAAACCTACATCGGTACAAAACCATATCATTATTTATACAAAGTCTATGCTAATGTGTTACATTTGGGTTAATGGAGTGTTTTAAAAATTATAGTGATTAAAAGGAACAAAATAATAGTAAAAAAAAAATTGCGAATACAGCTGAGAGAATGAAATGAGAAAATAATGAGTGACTCAAATTGCGACTGTGAATCATGACAATGAACGCAGGGGGTGTAATTGTTACTTGTCTTCTGAGCATCTTGAACACAGCGCGATGCAGCGACGTTTGTGAACGCTCACTCTGCAAGTTTACGCTTCACCAAGCAAATGTAAGCCCTTTAATCAGATCTTAAACAAGTGCGGTTAGCTGTTAAGCGGTCCCTGTCTCTTCGGGACTAAAAAAAACCAAACTCTACCAGGGTGGCAAGGTGGCAAGGTGAGTAGCGCTGACGCCTGACAGCAAGAAGATTCCCGGGTTCGAATCCTGGTTCGGGTGTCTTCCTGTGTGGAGTTTGCATGTTCTCCCCGTGTCCGCGTGGGTTTTCGCCGGGCACTCCGGTTCCCCCCCCCACAGTACAAAAGACATACTGCTCCATAGGTTAATTGGACTGCGGAATAAATTGCCGTGTGATAGACTGGCGTCTCATCCTGGGTGCGGCCCTGCCTTGCGCCCTGTGTCTGTCGTGATAGGCTCCGGCTCACCGCAACCCTGTGCAGGATTAAGCGGCTTTTGACAATGAATGACTGAATATAAACACATGAAATCAAATTAATACAAGATACTCTGTACACCATCTCGTGCGCCGGTTGTGATGTCAGATAAGCTGTCAACCAATCAGAGGTCAGGAAACTATAGGTGACCTGACGCATGCCTAGGCCTATTATATATAGATAGAGGGGCCAAAAATCTCAATACAGGACCTTCTTCAAACTGTTGGGACTCGGAAGTCAACAATGCTTTTCTGGCGGTGAGCATTGCAAATATTATTATTATTCTATACACAGGCAACAAGTATGTAATACAATATCAAGCTCATAAGCAGAAAAGTCACATTCCTTCCTGCCCGACTTATCGCAGTGTTGTGCAGTCCTGACAGCAAAAAAAAGCAATAATATTCACACGTTCTAAAGTTGGACGTTTTATTTAAAATTTCAGTGGCTTATGGCTTTTCTGTTTACTTATTATTATTGCGACTGAGATTGCGTTTATTCCCTTCTGCTGTGGCAATATGTTCAGGAGCTAAATGTCGACTGATGATGGACAGAATGACTGATTGGAATAATAATCATCTACGAAGGAGCCAGAAAGGTAATATGCGCTCGCGTAGGTTTGTCACGGCTCGATGTGTGAGAATTGCTCTCAGCAGATGTTCTTTCGGGATAGCCGTGTCACTGATCGTCCCTCCCCTCTCCTTTCGCGACGTTTCGCCTCCGAAATCCCACTTTCTGAATGAGCGAAAAATTAACATTGCCCTGTTCGAATTCGATTCGATTCTTCGAAGCGTGATGGTTATATGACAGTTGTTTCCCATTGCAA
>JAZEWU010000043.1:1719507-1743573 GCA_036362915.1 Geotria australis | reverse complement strand
GCCTTGCGCCCTGTGTCTGCCGGGATAGGCTCCGGCTCACCGCGACCCTGTATAGGATTAAGCGGTTTCTGAAAATGAATGAATGAATGAATTTACACCCAGCATTGCACATAATTGACCAAGTAAATATATTTTTTAAAATACAGTTAAACATTGCGATGAGCTATGCAGTGATATCTGTGCGTCAGAGAAATAAGGTACTGCCCGAGGCGGTTCGATTCCGGCCACGGGAACCTTTCTGTGTGGAGTTTGTGTGCTCTCCATCCAACTTGTTCTGCGTGGGTTCCATCTGGGTTCTGACAATGGTGATGATGGTTACTCTTCAGTGCCTGCTCTTTAGGGATAGCCGTGTCGAGCGATCTCCCTCGAATCCCGCCACGGGCGGCTTTCTGTGTTTCTATCCCGAATGAGCAGTTCGGAAGAGCAACCATCATGAATCGAGCCGTGAAAACCTACATCAGTACAACGACGATGACAATGATCAGGCGCGTCGCAGCCGCGGGTGTTGCGACACCCGCACTTTCACAGAAACATGATTCCATCCCCCCCCCACTTTTTCCTGCAACACCCGCGGCTGCGACGCACCTGCTGATGATGATGATGATGATAATTGTTACGGGTAGATCTCTAATTGCGATTACCTTCTAAAAATGATCGTGTTTTGAGACAGCTCGGAGAGCCGTGGTGTCGCGAGACAGACCCCCCCGAGTGGGCTGGATTCCCTATCTCCCTCCCGTGGCTTCACGTGTATCGATGCCAGCGCAATGGAAGGCGCCGCTCGGCCGCGCGTCGCCTCTCACCCGTCGTCTCGACAGAGGAAAACGTTCCCCGGCTCCCGAAACGCGCTCTCGCGGACGGAGGAACGCGAGTGATTGATAGCGACTCGCTGAGAGCTCCGTGCGGCGCCTCGTCGCCCGGGCCTGTTGCTCTCTCCCCTACCTCCTCCTCTGCCTACTCCTCCTCGGCCGCCGCGCAGCAGCCGCCTCGCGTCCCACCGCCCGACCGACGGACGCACTCCGTTGACTAAATGATTGCATTGTTACGTTCGCGCGCGCGTGTTGCGTGTTGTTCGTGTGGGTGAGTGGTTGTGTCTGTTGTGTGGGGAGCGGTAGCCCAGTGGTTAGCGCGCTGGGCTACGAATCTGACGAACCGAGTTCGAATCCCGCTCACGGCCAACACCGGTGACGATTTTCCGAACCGGTCCTCGGCCTCCGCTAGGTCGACTCGGCCTCAAATGAGTACCTAGTGCGGTGTGTAGACATCGCAACTAGGGAGACAAAGGCGGCCGGGCGTGCTGCTGGTGGTCACCCACCCCCTCGTGTGCCGTGTCGAGCTTCATAGGTGCTCGCTCACGGCACTTGCCCCTACAGTCTGTTAAGGCTATTCGTCGGGGGGGGGTGTATTTGTCTTACGTGTGCAAAGGAGCGCGGCGCTTTTTCATAACCAGTTAAACGCACCGAGCCGGCGGCAGCGTGCGAAGCTCGGGGTTTAGGAGTGAGGGTTGAGAGAGACAGAAAAGCGCGGCTTTTTGCCGCAGTCGGGGGTTCATCATTAGAGGCTGGGATGGCGAGTGCATTCCCTCGTCTCTATCTCCTGCCTCCGGTGGGTATCGCCGGAGTGAAAATCCCCATCGCGTGTTCCTCGCGGCTCGGACGAAATACAAACGTGCACCGTTAAGTTGCATTACCCCGCAGGGATTTGTAATGTAGTTTATTCCTTCATAGAGAAACAGCTTAATCCTGTACAGGGTCGCGGTGTGAGCCGGAGTCTATCCCAGGTGTACGCAGGGCGCAAGGCAGGGTTATACCCAGAATGGCATGCCGTTCCATCACAGGGCACCGGGGGCGAGTTAGTCAGCAAGCCAATTAACCTAGGCAGCAACAGCACCAACATGTATTTGAACTGTGGGAGGGAAGCGGAGTGGCTCGGCGAAAACCGAGGCGGGATTCGAACCCGGGGGATTCTGGCTGTGAAGCGGCGGCGCTACTCACCGTGCCGCGAAGGCCTCTCCATTGCACGTCATTCGTCGCGTTGATGAGCGGCACATTACCGTGCTGGTCAGGGCGAGTGCATCTCTAGTCAGGTCATAAGCCGCCTGTGCGGCTCGTGGGTTGCTCAGGTCAAATGTCATATCTGGCGGCTCATTAGCGATGTTACACAAATCCACCGTTCTTCCGAGTGGGAACCCGGTTTAACGCTTGTGCTGCCAACGCGCTGACAGAATGTTTGCGTGAATAACAGGCGCGCTCATCCCAACGTAAACACCCACCGCGAATGGTATCAGCCACGCGTTGGTGTGCGTTTTCATACGTAGGTAGATGATACAAAACAAAAGATACGAGGTTTTACCGTTAATGGCAATGTTTGTGACAATGGATGTATGAGCATATACAATAATATAAATAATAATCTCAATTTATATAGCGCATTTCACCCGAAGGTCACAAAGCGCTGCACAAGGGCCGCGAAGAGGACGGCATGTCAACAAAGAAAAAAAAAACCCCAATAAAAACCAAAGCAACAGAAAATAATTTATTAAGGCTGCTTCGAATATACTGAAAGGTCGTGAAACTGGCAATCTTAAGAGCGGCAAAAATCTGCCAGCGTCCCCTAAGATGGCCGTCACTTCCTCAAAGACAAACAATGATGCGTGTTCACCGCTTGGTGCTTTATTAAAATAAAACGATTCAATCTAAGCTTAAAACGGAAGTCCATTATCGCAACATTCCTTGGGAGGTGGGGGTGGTGAGGATGGCGCCATCATTGATTTGTGCCTGGGGCCCCGTAATCACTAAGTCTGCCCGTGGCTTTGGAGCTTCCGTTAAAGCCGGGAGCCGTTTACAACGCGCTAAGCGCTCAGCATGGCCCCTGGGGCATCGTGATGTCCTCTCTGGTTTTGGTTACGGCTCTCTGTAGTCGCCCTGAGGGCTTTCTGTGATTATAGGCTCGTGGAAGGTGGGTGGGGGACACTGGACCTGCACTGAGTCATGAGGGGGAAACAACGCCAACAACATATACATAGACACACGTAACATTGTCTTGACTTCGCCTCCCTTATGTCATCTCATTAATAATAATGTTATCCACGGCTTGACGGCATCTCTCTTGTGTCGTGTCATGTTCATCGCTGTACAGGATTAAGCGGTTTCTGACAATTGATGGATGGATGGACAAGAGAGTGGAAAAAACAGATCGAGATAAAAAAAAATATATGTATTTACTTACCAGGCTCTGAATTCGAGTGGATAATTAATTGAGTGCAGCTCAACGTGTTTTCCCACGAAGCCGGAGTCCCCCCTGAGCTACTCGGGGCCCTGACCATTTGCTTAGTGTCTAATTGCCTAGCGCGTACCCCTGGGTGTCCGTTGGAAGCCCGCGTTAATTGAAAGATGTTCATCTCACACTCGCGTTGGAAGGTGACTCTCCGTACATCCAGCGAGGGGGGGTAGGAAAGCGTGCGCGAACTCGCCGACAAAAACAACACCCCGAGCTATAAAGTGGCGTTTTATAATAATACTAATAATGACACACACTCTATTTAAAACGCGCACATATTCATTCAATTACCGAGGTATTAATTTGAAGAGAGAACGACTTCGAGGCGAGAGGAAAACCGCAGAGAGATGGAGGAGGTAGCCAGGCGGGTTTTGCCGGCACCAGCAACATTGTGCAGCGCTTTGTGACCCTCGGGTGAAAGGCGCTCTATATAAATGCTATTATTATTATTGCCACACACTCGGAGGCGAAACGTCTCGAGGGAGAGATGGAGATCGGTATATTATGATGTTATCGGCCAATTCATTAACGAGTGGTGTGTTTTTGTTGTTGTTCTTAAGTTGTGCGAGGAAATCTGATAAACCCGGAATGAAACCCACACAGAACAGCGGGAGAGAGAGAGAGAGACAGAGAGAACACACACACACACACAAACTCCACGCAGAAAAGGCGCCCGAGGCGGGAAACGAACCATTCCTCGTCCGATGCGCGGACGTTACCACCGCGCCACCCCGCGCCTCACATTTCCGATCTCGGACAACTTAATAATAGTAATAATAGCATTTTATATAGCGCCTTTCACCCGAGGGTCACGAAGCGTTGCAAAGTTGAGTCGGCGCCCTCTGCCGAGCGGCCGGCTGTTCGTGACGCACGGACGGAGCTGGTTGCCCGCTCCGATTCGCATGCGCAGGCACGTTCTCGAATTTTTTCTTTTTCTTTTTTTAAATGGGAAAATTAATAAACGTCGGCGTCCCAGCGCACCCAAAGCAATCATTGCGCGTAGAAAAAGGAGAGAAACGTACTTTGCGGTGTAATCCACGGAGCACTGGAGTCGGACTTCCTCCACGTGGTGAGCGTGAGCTGCCAGATTAACGTGGGCCGCGGCGTTTTGTACGGACAGGCTTTCAAAAAGAAAAAAACACTCATGAATTATTTGGCCGATAACATCATAATATATAGGAAGCAGTGCGTGGCAATATGGCGCCGGAAAAACCGCCTGGCTGCCTCGTCCGCCTCTCTGCGCTTTCCTCGCTACGCCTCTGCGTCGTTCTCTCGTCGAATGAGTTACCTTCGACAGTGAATGAATATGTGCGCGTTATAAATGTAAAATTATTATAAATTATTATTACTATTATTCACGATGAGAATTGCTCACAAGAGCTGCTCTTTCGGGATAGCCGTGTCGAACGTCTCAGACATCCCGCAGGAGGGATACGGATAAGGAGGTCCATCCATCCGTCCATTTTGTAAACCGCTTGTCCTGGTGAGGGTCGAGGTGGCAGCAGTCCCAGCGTGGGTGTAGTGAGGAAACCGCAGAGATGAGGGTGGGGTGAAGTCGGCCAGCGGGTGAGTCGGCGCCAACCCGCCAGTCATTTCCTCCTATATTTGTTGATGTTATCGGCCAGTTAATTAATGAGTGTCTTTTTAATCTAATGAATCCACAATGAAGCTCTGTTTATGAGTTTAGGTCACGTGAAAAAAAGTGTGTAAGTGTAGTGTACCCGTCGATATGTTGGAGAAAACGAGCGAGCACACACAGCACTCACCTTCAAAGATGGTACCGACGTTTCGCTGAGACTTCCACTCAGCTTCATCAGGGTTTGGAAATGAATATCCACTTTACGGGTTGCGTTGAGTGCTTTTTGTTTATTGTGGAAGAATACTGGAGAATCCGGAGGAAACCCACGCAGAACAGGGAGGAGAGAACACGCAAACTCCACGCGAAAAATTGTGTCCGAGTCAGGAATCTAAACGCCGGGGGCGGCACTCTCTTTCTTCGAGGAGCGGATGTAACCGCTGTGCCACCGTGCCGACCGTTCACACTAGTTAAAGTGAGTGCTGTTATCACCAAGACACACATTGCATTGTCGTAGAAGGAGAAATGACCCTTACATCCGCAACTCCGAAAATGTCCTTGGAATTCCGAAATCACCATGCCGTCCGTGTAAACTAAACCGCTATCCAAGCCCCCCACTCCAAAAAAAAAATATCAAAATTCTCGAAAAAACCACGATGAATAATGTAACGGCGTGTCAACATCGCCGAGTTATTTTTTTTCCTACTGTTAGAATAGACCCAAATCCTTCTTTATGCTAATGTCAGCCTAATTGCTGTGGATTAATCTTCCGCGCGCTTGCTTTGGCATGCATCGTAGGTGTTGTCAGTGTCACGAGGCGGGTAATTTTTCCCCCTTTTGTTAACAATCGGAAAGGCACATTGCCGTCGGCTCGTCACGCGACGGGCGCCGCGTACTTTTAACACGGGCTTGTGCGGGTGTTGCGACACCCGCACTTTCACAGAAACATGATTCAATCCCCCCGACTTTTTCCTGCAACACCCGCGGCTGCGACGCGCCTGAGTGTGTGTGTGTGTGGAGGGCAAGCGGGCGAACGGAGTTGGCACGATGGGCAGGCACGGGTGGTAACCTCGGTCGGTCATCTCAGTCGGTCAGCCCACGGCACCCGGGTCTGTGTCCGACACTTGATGGCATCAAAGTGCACCTGGCCTGGCACAGGCGGTTGTTGTTGTTGTTGAGGGGGCGACTGGGCAGTCACACGGTTGCCACCTCGGGCATCCCGAGTTCGGCATTCGGCATTCGGCGCATTATCGAGCGCCTTTCACCCGATTGTCACAAAGCGCTGCACAGGGCTGCGGAGAGAACGGAACGCCAACCGCGACAGAGAACGGAAAATCAGCAGCATTTTTTTCTTGGGGATTTTTTTTCATACACCCAAGCTGTGGAGAGAACGGCATGTCAACAGCATCAAGGCAGTTCAACTGAAAGTCAAACAATAGGATACATTATAGGACATAAAGTCAGCAGAAAAGAAAACCGAGCATTCAGATCCCAGCCTGGTCACTAATTTAATTTAGCCAAAATAAACACCTCTATGGTTTTGTGACGTAAATAATAAGTGTCGTAAACCAGCCTCCACCCGACACAGCCAGTTGGTAAGGTTTGTCACGTGAACAGAATGTGTCAATTGCTTACTACTTCAGCACGCCGGAGTGTTGGAGAGCGGCACCACGGTATGTTCGAGAGCAAACCCACAACATTTTAAATCAGCTAATAATAATAATCTACTTTTGTAACGCGCGCATTTTCTCCGGGCGCGTTGCACCCGTTGATTCGGAGGCGCGGAGACACCCTGCTCAGTCGGTTTGTTGTGAGCTTGATCAGGAACTTCACGCGAACGTTTTGGAGATGTTTTCTGGATTTCTCGGTCTTTATTTACAGGAGGGTCGTGATGTCATTATAGCCCTACCTGTGCACGGGATCCACAGGGGGTAATGTATTCGCTTGGATTATAATATATTATGTTAATATTTAATCATACATGTGTTGAGAATTACGTGAGTCACTCTCAATCAATGGGCTGAGATTATCAATTTGACTTCATCCAGCCGTCAGAATTGACGTGTGGTAACTAATTGGGTATCGTATTCCGACCCTGAGAAGTCTTATTGCTGGATTGCCAGACCCTTCTCTTGGTAATCCCTTAATCTGTGACAGGTTAATGCAGCGGTAACATCCGTGCCTCAAAGAAAGAATGGCCTGCCCGAGGCGGTTTGATTCCCACCTCGGGTGCCTTTCTGAGTGGAGTCTATGTGTTCTCTCCTCCTGTTCTGCGTGGGTTTCTTCTGGGTTCCCCGGTTTCCTCCGTCAAGTCTGCGTGTTACTGTTCACTGTAAGATCATGGTTATGGTTTCTTCCTTGCACAGTGTACCATAAATGCGTTGTATCACCTTGTGACTCCATACATTGCGTTGGTTCGAACATTTGTCGTGTCGTCGGAAGCCCGCATCCAGAGCTTGTGAGTGTTTGAGATAGCACTCAGTGTTAGAGACAGGAGCCAGCGTTCAGGATAGGAGTGAGTTTGCAAGATCGGAGCCAGTGTTAGAGATAGGCGCCAATATTAGAAATAATCGGCATACTGACTAAATTTCCGCAGGCGCCCTGCGATGGACTGGCGTCCCATCCTCGGTGTTCCCCTGCCTTGCGCCCTGTGCCTGCCTGGATATGCTCCGGCTCACCGCGACCCTTTACGGGATTAAGCTGTTTCTGAAAATGGATGGATTGCTGGATTAACAAGTGGTTGTATCGCAGGAATCCCGCATCTAATCCAAGTCCACAGGCCCACCACGCATCACTCGCGTCTTCCCGTCGCGTAGCAGTTCGCCTAGCGCCGTACCTAAACACCGACAGATGTTTGCAATGCCGCGCACATTTACCCGAATACACGGGCGACTTCGGGAAGATTGATTGCCAGATGCGGCAGAGACCGACCCACCCAGGAGCGCACGGAGCGGCGCCACTGTGAGAGCTGCGTGAAGCCTTCTGTCTCGTTCGCAGCTGAGGGGGCTTTTTCTTATTCGCGAGTCGATGGCTTCCCCACTTGACAGCCTGGGCTCTGGGAGCGAGCCATCGCAAAGTCAATTACCGGAGAATACAAAGATGCCGCGTGGCGTCCAGCTGATTACGAAACGAACGCACGGCGCGCGTGCAGATATATCGTCCGTTTTGGCCGAGAGTTGTCGGGGTTGGGGTCCGTGCAGCGGTAACATCTGCGCCTCGCAAGACAGGAGGTCCCTCTCCTCGGGCCCGATTCGATTCCCGCCTCGGGCGCCTTGATTGTGCGGAGTTTGTGTGTTCTCTCCCACTGTTCTAACCTGGGTTTCCTCCCGGTTCTCAGGTTCCTTGCCGGTTAGCTGTTTTCTTCCCACATTAAACATATATTAATGAATTGACTAATTACATCGTAATATAGGGGACGGTTCGATTTCCAGCCTCTGGCAACTTTCTGTCTGGAGTTTGTGTGTTCTCTCCCCCGTCGCACCAACCCCTCCCTTATGCTGCGTGGGTTTCTGCAGGGTACTCCGGTTTCCTCCCACACTTCAAGGACACGCTGCCTAGGTTAATCGCCCTGACTATATTTCCCTCCGGTTCTCCCTGAGACGTAACTTAGCACGTGCAGTCCTCAACATCAAAGCGTGCGACCAACCAACCACAAAAATGCATGGAGACTCTGCACTGGCTACCCATCCACAAACGCATCGCTTACGAAACTGCAATAATTTGCCACCGCGCTATCCACACAGGTCACCCTAAATACCTCGCATCACTATTCCGGCCACTCGCATCAACACAATCCCGTACTCAGCGCAGCTCATCACAGCACCTACTCACGCACAACCTTGTGAAACGCCGATTTTCGGTCGCGGCACCCACAACCTGGAACAGCCTGCCACACCTATTGCGTCAAACACAGTCCCCTAAAGCCTTAAAAAAACTCTTAAAAAGTCACCTTTTCACCGACTCACAACAAACCGACTGAGCAGGGCAGCGCGCCTCTGAATCAACGGGTGCAACGCGCCCGGAGAACAACTGTTTTTGAGAAGAGCAAAAAAAAACCTTCCACACGTAACTCAACGGTTCCTTCCAGCTCAAATACAAACTGACTGCCCGATCGAGCAGCGTACGTTCCGACCCGCGCGCCCCCTCCAACACCCCTCTCTGTCTCTCCACGTCATTCCGAGTTTACATCTCGCTCAGCGATAAATTGCCGATGGGTAGCGATTGCTGAAATAAGATCAGCCGTTAACTTCGCGCGATTGGCCGGGGGCGTCTTTGAAGGCGCGCCGTTGTTCGAGTTGCCTGTTTTTCCACGAGCCCGATTATGAGCTTACAGCCGCCGGTGCTCGGGTAATCCCCCCACGAGGACTGGGCTCTTAATGATACAATTATGACAAAACATCACAACCTGGCGCCGGCAAAACTTTGTTAACGCGGCTAATTGAAATTCTATTCGCGCGAGCGGCCTCACTCGTAACCGGTTTATGAATGGAGGGATTTGAGGCGGTTAAATGGTTGCAACAACAACTGTCGTTCGCCACCGCGAGGCTGGTGACGTGTCCGCGGCGCATGTGCCAGGCCAAGTGCACTTTGAGGCTGTCACGCGAAGTGTCGCAGGCTCGCCGGTAGGATGTACCGAAACGACCTCTTGTGCTGTCAGCACATAGACACAAGATCCCCCGTATAGCCTTCACAGACTGTAGGGTCAAGTGCTATCACGCGAAGTGCCATTTTTCAACCTTTTTTTCATCCAGTCAGAAACTGCTAAATCCTTTACAGGGTCTCGATGAGCCGGAGCGTATCCGGGCAGACACAGGACGCAAGGCAGGGCTATAATCAGGATGGGACGCCAGTCCATCACAGGGATCAATTTAGTCAGCAGGCCAATTAACCTCTGCAGCAGCATGTATTTGGACTGTGGGAAGAAACCGGAGCGCCCGGCGAAAGCCAACGCGGGCACGGGGAGAACATGCAAACTCCACACAAACAGGCCACCCGAGCTGGGATCCGAACCCGGACTCACGTTGCCATGAGGCGGCAGCTATTCTCATCACCGCGCCACCGTGCCGCCCAGCTGCAGTGGCGTGGAATGCTGCCATTTCACAACCGCCGAATTCAGTCGCTCATCCAATCAGCACGCCAGCACACTTCCCCTACACGTTCCGTACACTCCAGACAACCTGCTGTTGAGAACGAAATTCCATTCTTTTGATTTGGGGGGGGGGGATGGGAGGAAGGGAGGGGCCTTACCCCTCGCACAGATTGATGGATCGCTCATCCGCCCGTATCTGACAGCAGCCAAATGGATCGAGGGCGTTGGTAGTGAGACGGGGGGTTCGAGTAGGAAGAGAAGGCAGCATCAGAACGCTTGATTAAATAATGTGGAATCTCGTTTTTCCCCCAACCCATCTGTCAGGATTGCACGTAACACCTTACGATCGAAGGCTGCGGGGCGGCGAGAGTAATTTCCATTAGGAAGTGCCGCACGATACTTTACATGACGTGAATGTGAAGCGGCGGAGTCTTGTTGATGCGGGGGATTTGTGTCGCCGAGCCGAGTGAACCTGGCACCGGTCCCGGTTATTCAGAGCGCGTTTGCAGGATGGCACAGCTGCGTAAGTCGCGTCTCTTGAGTGTCTTGCCGGCCTGGGTTGCCCGCCGTCAGATTAGTTCTGCCTGAAGCGGTTCGATTCCCGGCCGAGGGCGCCTTTCTCTGTCTCTCTCTGTGTGGTGTTTGTGTGTGTTTTCCCATCGCTTCCGTGTGGGTTTCCTACGGATTCTCCGGTTTTCCTCCCCAAAAAAAACTCATTAATAAACTCGAAGGCTTTCATGACCCTTTGTCTCCGGGATAGGCTCCGGCTCACCGCGACCCTGTACAGGATTAAGCGGTTTCGGAAAATGGTATGGTATGGCTTTCACGACCAATGTTATGCATAGTATATAGCCAGCAAAACGTCGGGACATCTTTGAAGTAGGTGCTGTGTGCTCGCTCGCTTTCCAACGTATCGACGGGTACACAACACTTACATACCTTTTCACGTGACCTAAACTCATAAAAAGAGCTATACTCATTAATTAATGAATTGACCGATACCATGGTAATATATAGGACGCAGTGTCTGGTCAATGTTGGCGCCGGCCGGCTGCGTGGCTGCCTTCCCGCCACGTCTTTGCAGCGTCCTCGCGCCTCCGTATCCGTGTCTCATCCAAGAGCAAGCCTGGAATTTTCGTGGCGAATTATACAATTCTATCATTATAAAAGAACGATTAGTTACCCGTGTCTTGGTGTAAACATCAACATTTAGATGAATAACATTAGTAAATACAATTCACGTCGCGTGGCACATAGTTATTCAATTTCGGAGGTATTAATTCGAAGAAAGCACGACTGAGAGGCGCGAGTTAACCGGCAGAAGGGGGAAATCAGCCAGCCGGCCAGCCGGCGCCAACCAGGCAGAAAATGCGTTCTTTATGATGTTATCAGTCAGTGTATTTTTTGCTGTTGTTGTACTAGAAAACCGGAGAACCTCGAGGGAACCCAAGCAGAACAGGGGGAGAGAATAACACACAAACCCCACGCAGAAAGGCGCCTGAGGCGGGATTCGAACCGCCTCGGGGCAAATGTGACTTTTGGAATTGAGGAGGCGCGAACGTTACCGCCGCACCACCCTGCCACCCCTGGGACGGCAACCTCGGCATTGGAATCTGTGGACGCCGGAGCAAAGGTGGAGTCACGTTCGATCATTTAGCCTCGAGCAAGTAGCGGTAAATCGTCCATCACAAACCCTACCACTCAGGTTGTGTTTCCTTTGGAGGCAAATACAAAGACAAAAATCCCCCCCCGTATAGCCTTAACAGACTGTAGGGTCAAGTGCCGTTAGCGAGTAGCACCTATGAAGGTCGACACGGCACACGAAGAGGTGGGTGACCAGCACCACGCCCGGCCACCTTTGTCTCCCTAAGCGGAAATGTTTACACACCGCGCCAGGTACTCATTTGAGGCTGAGTCGACCTAGGGGAGGCCGAGGACCGGTTCAGAAAATCGCCACTGGTCTTGGCCGTGATTGGGAATCGAACTCAGGTCGCCCGGTTTGTAGCCCAGCGCGCTAACCAACTCAGCCACCGCTCCCCAAAGACAAAGACAAAAATCCCCCGTATAGCCTTAACGGAATGTAGGGTCAAGTGCCGAGAGCGAACACCTACACACACACACCTACACACACACACCTACAAACGCACACACACACCTACAACAACAACCACCTTGGGGGGTGGGGGGCGCACACGGTGTGTTGGAGCGAGGGCTGCGGCGCTGGCACAGAGGTCAAGGTGCTTGGGGAAATCATCAATTCCAAAAGTCACAAGTGAAATCTTGGAAATGACTGTAGCAACACATTGGATTCGGCACAGCCCTGCATTTGGGGTCTGGGAAGCCCCGTTGCTGTGATTCTGACGCTCGTGCCCAGGCGCGTCGCAGCCGCGGGTGTTACAGGAAAACGTGGGGGGGATGGAATCATGTTTCTGTGAAAGTGCGGGTGTCGCAACACCCGTAACACCCGCGGCTGCGACGCGCCTGCTCGTGCCTGGTACCGCGTGGGAGTGGGGGTCGTGAGGGGCAACACGACCCCATCCTATGCAGAGCGGGCATCACGTGGTTAAATCATTTTGAAACGACCTCGGTCAAAAATCGATTTTAATTTCCCATCGAATTGTCAATAACACGTAAATTAGCTCCTTCGGTGAATGTTGTATCGTTTGTGCGGTAATTTTAACAGTTTTTGTTTGAAACAGAGGTACTATATTCGAAGCAGCCTTAATCATTTCAGTATATTCGAAGCAGCCTTAATCATTTAATTGTTTTTGTTCCTTTAGTTTGTATTTATTTATTTTTCTTCATTGTTGACATGACGTTCTCTTCGCGGCCCTTGTGCAGCGCTTTGTGACCCTCGGGTGAAAGGCGCTCTATAAATGCTATTATTATTACTATTTTTATTTATTATTAAAGCCCTTTTGGGTTGGTTGGGTCACGTAAAAAATGTGTCAGAAATAATCCGCCTCCGCCCGACACAGCCAATCGGTAAGGTTTGTGACGTGAACACAACGTGCCAATGATTTGCTACTTCAGCACCCCGGTGTGTTGGAGAGGAAACCCACAACGTTTACAGTGGAGTACGACGTTTCGCTGATAGTTGCAATCGGCTTCATCAGGCACCTCGTTCAAAGCTTCTGTAGATGTCTTCTGGATTCTGAGTATTTATGAGGCGGGCTTACGACGCTTATGCTGATTTTCCGTTTTCTGTCGTTGCTGGCATGTCGTTCTCTCCGCAGCCCTGTGCATCGCTTTGTGACCATTGGGTGAAATGCGCTCTACAAATGCTATTATTAATTACGTGACCAAACCCAAAAACGGCTATATTACATATAACATTTCTCACAAAAACCTTCACGTTCAGCTATTTTTCAATACACATCAAAACAAATGGTAGGGCCGGGGCCGTACCCAACCTTATTCCGTGATTATTATTTTCTTCCCCTTGCTGTAAACATTTTTTTTTACTAAACACACAACCGTGACTAAATCAAATCCTCGGCTATGAAACGAGGCTGGGTGAGCTTCATACGCTCAGCGCGTCACAGCAAGCCGGTGCAAGCCAGCCAGCGTTTATTAACACGGGCATTCGGTCGCCAGTCAATGGGACCCTCGTGTCAACTGCTCTAAGCCGCCGCGTTACCATGGCGACGGATTTACCTGCGGCGAGAACACGTGGAGACGCGGGGGGAACCCCGGGAGGGGTGGGTAGCTATGCGTCCAAACCCGCTCATATAGTAGGTTCTGCCGTCGAGTTTATTGCTCACATACGCGTAAGGTACATGGTAGTGAGATTATCCATCCATCCATTATCAGACACCGCTTAATCGTATACAGGGTTGCGGTGTGCCGGAGCCTATCCCGGCACACACAGGGCTCAAGGCACGGCTATACCCAGGATTGGACGCCAGTCCATCACAGGACACCGAGGGTAATTTAGTCCGCACGCCAATTAAAGTGAAAGTATTTGTTCCCGTTATATCTCTCTCTGTCTCTCAACTCTGTGCAACACGGTTCTGTGCAACGTATACGCTTAATTATAAGGAAGAAAACAAGTAAAGACTACTGTGATATATTATAATTATAATAAGTACTAATAGCATGTGCATAGACAACAAGTATAAGTGTGCGTCCATCCATCCAGCCATTGTCAGAAACCGCTCAATCCTATACAGGGTTGCGGTGAGCCGGAGCCTATCCCGGTAGACACAGGGCGCAAGGCAGGGCTATACCAAGGATGGTACGACAGTCCATCACAGCGGAGTGTACGTGATATACGCGTAACAGTAATAGGGGTCTTCTATGTGGCAGTGTTCAGTGTTCATGTTGGCGGTAATGTCCAATGCGGTTGGTGGTATGTGGTGGGGCGGGTGGAGGTTGAATGGGATAGTAGGAGGCCGGGTTAGGTGTTGGTGGGGCTTGGGCAGGTGTTGTGGTGGCTCAGCACCCGGATGCCCTGGGGGGAGATGCTGTTCCTGAAGCTGGGTGGTGTCAGCCGCCGTCTATTAATCCCTCGATTCCACGGGTCACGGTGTAAAGCGTCCCCGATTATCCGACGTTCCTTGCAAGTCGTTCCGAAGTGCTTCCACGGCGCCACGCACCTGCTTGCCTGGTCAATCGAAAAGTCAGCCAGGTGGTTAGCCGGCGACAACCATCCAGGCATTGCGTCTTATATATTTTGATGGTAATCAGCCAGTTAATTAATGAGTGGTTTTTTTGTTGTTGTATGAGGAAACCGGAGAACCTGGAGGAAACCCCACGCAAAACACAGTGAGAACACACAAACTCCACTCATTAATGAATTAGCCGATAATTCACAGCTCGGATTTAAAAAAAAAAAACCCCAAAAAAAATTGTTGCTGATTTTCCGTTCTCTGTCGTTGTTGACATGTCGTTCTCTCCGCAGCCTCGTGCAGCGCTTTGTGACCCTCGGGTGAAAGGCGCTCTATAAATGCTATTATTTTTATTATATAGGACCCAGTGTCTGGCGGGTTGGCGCCGGCTAACTGCGTGGCTTGACTCGCTCCCCCGTCTGCAGGTTACTTCGCGCCTCTCAGCCCTTTCTCTCTTCGAGTGCGTACCTCCGAAACTGAATGTATGTACGCCAGGCGTTATAAATCGTCCTTATTTATTTGACTATTTATTTACCGCTTCCTTATTTCCGCTAGCGTGCATTCCGCTGCCCAGTTACCCAGCCTGCATCACAATAGCCGCGGCCGCCCGTTCGCTGCCGTAAAGAGAGGTGCTGTAAGTTACGATGATGAATGGTCCCGGAGTAAAGCCACGGGGTCAATACATCACTAAGGCGGCCCGTTCCTTTTAAATATACGAGCCATCCGCTGAATATATATATAAGAAAATGCCACCTGACCCTCGTAAGCGCAGAATATAGCCGAAGGGGCATTCCGTGCTCAAACAATCGAACCGCATTCATCTTCTTGTCCGCCCTGAATTCTAAGTGGAGAGTTCTGCGGTCCCACGGTGGGAGCCCGGGTCTCTCTCAAAGTCCGCCTCTGCCAGTTCTGCTCACACCGGAGGGCATGTTGATGCCCGTGACAGATTCTCCCTGCGGTTTGAGACCGTGTCATAAATTAAATGCTTTAAAAAATAAAATAAAAATAGGGCGGCACGGTGGTGTAGTAGTGGATAGCGCTGCGGCCTCACAGCAAGAAGGTCCCGGGTTCGTATCCCGGCTCGGCGGCCTTTCTGTGTGGAGTTTGCGTGTTATCCCCGTGTCCGCGTGGGTTTTCGCCGGGCACTCCGGTTTCCTCCCACCTTCCAAATACATTGTACCAGGTTAATTGGCGTACTGACTAAATTTCCCCAGGCGCCCTGCGATGGACTGGCGTCCGATCTTCGGTGTTGCCCTGCCTTGCGCTCTGTGTCTGCCGGGATGGGCTCCGGCTCATCGCGACCCTGTACAGGATTAAGCGGTTTCTGGAAATGGATGGTTGGATGGACTCTGTAGTCCCACGGTGGGAGCCCGGTCTCTTTTTTTAAAAGTGACGTCTTCACCAACTCACAACAAACCGACTGAGCAGGCCTCCGCGCCTCCGAATCAACGGGTGCAACGCGCCCGGAGAAAATGCGCCACGCGTTACAAAAGTAGATTATTATTAATGTCCGCCTCTGCCTTCTGCTCACACCGGAGGGCATGTTGATGCCCATGACAGATTCTCTCTGCGGTTTGATACCGTGTCATAAATTAAATGCTTTAAAAAATATATATTAAAAAAACGCCTTATTGGATAAAAAATAAACTCAACTCACTTCGCTGTACGGGAACGCAGTTAGGAAAAAAAAGTTGAGGTAAAAAAAAAACGTCAAGGCAGAAAAAAAACTGTCAAAAATAGTTTATTTTTATATTAAACCGCGGATATTATCGGACAGCATCTTCAGCGTTATTTATGCAGAGTCGTGTGTTTAACTGTCTGGCGCTTTCCCCCCCACTCTGCTACCTGCTCAGCTCCGCGGCCACCCCTCCTCCCCGTCCGTTACCCGCGAAAGGATCAAATCGTCTTCTCTCCGGTTTGACACGAGTAGGATGAGTCTCACATAAGCCGGTGGCGCCTCACAGCCAGAAGGCCCCCGGGTTCGATTCCCGGCTTTGGTGTCGCCTTGTCTGTGTGGGAATTTGCAAGTTCTCAACGTATCCGCGTGGGGTTTTCCCCCCGTTGCACTGAGATCTTGTAACGTGCTAAACCCTTCCTCCGCGTTGTTCTATATATATGGCAGAGCACACTCGGCTTCAGCCAGACACACTCGCAACTCAGGACGCCTGTAGACGCCTCCAACGTTTAGATAGATAGATAGATTATTATTACAGCAGAAAAAAATACCCAAGTAAGCTTTCAAGCACTTTACGGGATTCCTGCGTTGACACCGCAAACTCGTGAATTGACAAAGATAAATAAAACATATTAAAATAACAAATTAACCGAACGTGGGAGGCGAAACGTGGCGAAGGAGAGAGTGGGGGTTGAGTGCTCAGCGACACGGCAATCCCAGAAGAACAGCTTTGAAAAGCAAACCATCACGCAATCGAGCCGTGAAAACCCACATCAGTGCATAATGGAACAATACCAGCAATAACCCGCGTGACAAATGACAGGGTGCGAGGTTGGGCGTCTATATTTAACCACCGCACGGTATCGCGTGGGGAAAAGTGGTCACCTTCCGATGCATTTGCATGCCACGGGCCACAGTGCCTCTGATTCATTATTCCCCCATTGTTCTTCCTTCAGCGACACTCCGGCGTGGTTTTGAGATATCGCTCGGCATGCAGCTGTGGCATAACGCGTTTTTTTCCAGAACAATATCTGTCTCGGGGCGGCACGGTGGCGTAGCTGCGAGTAGCGCTGCCGCCTCACACCAAGAAGCTCCCGCGTTCGAATCGCGGTTCGGGTGCCTTTCTGTGTGGAGTTTGCACGTTCTCCCCGTGTCCGCGTGGGTTTTCGCCGGGCACTCCCGTTTCCTCCAACAGTCCAAATACACGCTGCTGCCTCGATACATTGTCCTGCTGACTAAATAGCCGCCGGTGCCCTGAGATCTAACAAATATTTTGCCGACTTGTTAAGTAGGACCTTAAGTACGAATAGGGGCTAGGGTTACTGGAACGGCCGTCGTAAGTCCGGGCGGTCGTAAGTCGTATTTGTCGTAAGTCAAAGAGAGACCGTATTAAGTTCACATGTATAATTCAGGCAAACAACGAACATTTGCACTCGGGACAAACGCAAAAAAAAATCAACTTCTCACGCTGGTTTCCACGTTACCTTTTTTCAACCGGAGAACCGCCTCCCGCGTAAATAATCTTTCGCCTCTGCAGCATTTGCAGCGATGATATAAGGTGATTAAATCAAAGTGCGCCGCGCACGTACATTGAAGCGTGCCACACTGCCAGCAAGACAAATGTGTTCGACGGAGCTTGCAGACCGGGCGATGGGATATTGTGACGGCTGGCGGCAGGCTCATTGAGTTACAGTTCATATCTCAGCTCGCCTCCGCACAAATGTGCTGTTCTGTAATTTCTGGACGCCGCAGACTTGTTTGGCAGTCCATTGCGCAGGCGCCCCCCGTGGAGCGACTTGACGATGAGAGACACGAGCGGCGGATGAATCGGTGTTTCGTTACCGAGGGCGATGGACGTGGCTCAACTTGGTTTTTGACAATTTTGCCCTGTGATAGACTGGTGCCCTGTGTCTGCCGGGATAGGCTCCGGCTCGCCGCTAACCCTGTACAGGATTAAGCGCTTTCTGACAATGGACGGATGGATGGGTTGCTCGTCCAGAGCTGTTCGTTCGGGATAGCCGTGTCACCGCGCGCTCCTCATTCCTCTGTTTTGCATTTTTCCACTTTTGCAATACAGAACGAGGTGGAATGTGAACGATTCCGTTGCACCAAACAGCGGACGAACATCGATTTACACGGTTGTGCGCGCGCGAGTTATTTGCCGCACACACAAACCGCCGCCGGAGCGGAGCAACACGCGATGTAACGGCTCTGATAACGCCTCGCGATACGGGCCCGCGGAATAATCGCGAAAAAAACCAGCCGCGTGGCCACAAAAATATAAAATATGTTGCAGCTGCGATGTATGTTAAAGCTCCCTCGCTGAGCCGGCCGTTACGTTTTTGTTTTTCTTTTTAAACATTTCGCGAAGCTCTTCAAAGCACCTAGATCAGTGTAAATCAATAGTTAATTACAGACTTGTAAATATTTAACTGCTCTAACAAACGACGTTATATTTGTGCCATCTGATCCATAATTCAACGTCGCTGAGAACTTGGTTTACGGCGTTAACTGCTGACACGCTCCTCCATCGCTGTCACCGACATTGCATGCAAATGAGACGATGACACGATGATACGGTGCATGCTTAACACGGCTACGGTTGTTTATTATTACAGCGGTAAAAAAATACCCAGTGAGCTTGCAAGCTCTTGACGGGATTCCCGCGACACAACAAATGCACGAATTGACAAAAAATATATAAAAGTATGAACAAATAACAAATCAACAAAACAAAAACAAAATAACAATTTAAACGCAGCATTGCACGCAATTGACCAAATAAATAAATACAAATATAGTTAAACATTGCGATGGGGAAATTAATTCGACGGTGAAGTAAATAAGATGCAGGGCAGTGGGTTGTCACCCGTGGCAAATGTCAACCGATTTTGGGCCAAGTGCTAATCTCCGATAAGTGACACAGAGAGGCACGGCGAGAGAAATACCGGGACCTGTCACTCAGTCAGTTTGTATTTAAGCTGAAAAGAACCGTTGAGATATGTGTGTGGGGGGGCGGTTGACAGTTTTGCAGCGGGAACGGTGTAAGAAAGTTACAACATCTCAGGGCACCGGCGGCAATTTGGTCAGCAAAACAATCAAACTAGGCAGAAGCGTGTCTTTGGACTGTTGGAGGAAACCGGAGTACCCGGCGAAAACCCACGCAGACACGGTGAGAACGTGCAAACTCCACTTTTAAAGATACCCAAGGTGGGAATCGAACCTGGGGGGTATTGCTGTGAGGCGGCAGCGCCGTCGGAGTGAAGTAACACACGTTCCATCCTGGGTATAGCCCTGCCTTGTGCCCTGTGTCTGCCGGGATAGGCTCCGGCTCACCGCAACCCTGTACAGGATTACGCGGTTTCTGACAATGAGGAATGATGATGATGATGATGACGATGTGGAGAGTCTCACGAAGATTGTCACCCAAGTGCCAAGCGAGGCTGTTCAATCTTAAATATCCCCACCGTGCAACGTGTGACACTTAGCGTAATTGCTTTTTTTGTGTTCGCCTGAACGCGTAATCACACACTCGACAGAAATTACTCCGGCGTAATATGTATTTGATATGAATGATGCTCAGATTGACAGCATGTTGGATTTAAAGACGCCGTTCTCAGAGTGCCCGTCCTACGGGCGATCTTTTTCCAAGTGTGCAACACGTTCTTCTGACGTCATGTTGCAGGCCGAATAGTGCTTAAGAGGGTTGATGGTACTAGCTGAAATAGTGTTAACATTTCGGAAGGGTATTCAATAGGTGGAAAGTTAAGCTGAAATAAGACGTAAACGTCTCGGTGTTTTGCAAATTAAGTTTGTGCTTATGAATGATTTGAACCTGGGACTCTCTGTACGGGACATATATACATACAATGATTCATAGTGAGGCTCTGTTTATGAGTTTAGTTCGTGTGAAAAAAGGTGTGTCAGTGAAGTGCACCCGTCGATATGTTGCGGGCAAACGAGCAAGCACATGCATCACTTACCTCAAAAGATGGTGCCGACATTTCGCTGAGGTTACACTGAGCATCATCAGGGGACTCGGAAATGCGGAACACGGCACGGACGCTCCCGTGTATGGTGTCGTGAGGGAGTGGTCCCACGTGGTGGCGGGAGGGAGGGGAGGGATTGGCCCACGCGGAGGGTGGGGGGGGCGCTGGGGGAGTGGCTAACTCAACTAATGACTAAGGATATTTAACGTATGATTCTTTACCAGGCAGCGCTAAGCCTATAAACTGTCTGATCGATTAAAATAATTTTTATTCTTTACAATTTTAATATATTCACGGATGACATACAATGATTGCTCTTCAGGGGGTCAAAGTAGAAGCGTTCACGTCGCGATCCCTGTCAGGTAATGCTTGGTGTTGCCTGCGAATTCTACCAAACACTTCGAAGCCGAGCTGAAAGACAACGATGTCCAGAAGCTGACCATCGTGCTTCGAAGAATCGCAAAGAAGATTGCTCTTCAAAGCCGTTATTTCGGGATAGCCGTGTCGGAGACCGCTCCCTATCCTCGTCGCGACGTTTCGCCTCCCACGTTAGGAAGCATCTTCAGGCGTTAATGCCTGAAGTACATACATTACATATAAACACTTTCTCCGTTACATACAGATTACATACTGAATTGAACCACATTCTAGGAATGTCATGCTTTTGCTGATGTAAATAATGACTTAAAGTTGAGACCGGCTGATCCGATATACGTTTTCATCGTCCAACACGGTGTTAATTCGCGCGATTCGACAATTGGCACGTAATCAATCTCTCTCTCTCCCTGTGATTATATTTCACGGAATAACATTGGTATTTTAAATGTTTTGAAGAACTTCCAGTACCAGTGAGAGCGCTTTCTTAAGTCCGTTAAGTACATTTCACTCAATGTCAGCGTGCCCTGTGTACTATACGCTGCCGGCAGTTTCACGATAAGTAGTGAAATTTAACCGCGAGTGTGATGATGTACCGTGGGCGGCTCGGCTGCGGGCAGTGAGTAGCGCTGCCGCCTCACAGCAATAAGGACCCGGGTTCCATTCCCGCCTCGGATGCCGCCTTTCTGTGCGAAATTTGCATGCTTTTCTCTCCGTGTCCACGTGGGTTTTCGCCGGGTACTCCGGTTTCCTCCAACACGACATGCTCGCTAGGTTAATTGTCCTGCTGACTAAATCGACCTGAGATGTTGCAACTTTTCTTACCCTTCCCCGCTGGACAATTGTTAAAGAGCTATGTAGCGCTTTAAAAAAAAAAGAGCTACCACAGCTCAACGGATCCTTTCAGCTAAAATAAAAACTGACAAAATTGGCGTGACATCAAATTACTCCGGGCAACTTTAGCAAATCACCGATTTAATGAGTAACGGCAATTTAATTAGGGATGTAGCTCTTGTGCTTTTTGTTATTTAAATATCTCTGCAAGGAAGTAATAATATATAATAAATAATATGAGCCATGTTAACCACAATATTTTCATAGAACCGACGTTTGTTTATGGATCTCATACGGAGTTATTCATTAATTCTCAGTCCCCGATTAATCCTGTAGAGTGTAGAGGGTCGCGGTGAGCTCAGAACCAATCCCGGCAGACACAGGGTGCAAGGCAGGGCTATGTCCACAACGGGACGCCAGTCCATCGCAGGGCACTAAGGGAAGTGTATTCAGCAGACCAATTAACCTAGGCAGCATGTGGTTGTACTGTCGGAAGAAACTGGAGTACCTGGCGACCCTAGCAGATACATACGGCATTACCAATTGTTTAAGCAGTCGGGTGGTAGTCTTACACAACACCTAGTAAGAGCCCTGAGTTGAATTCCTTGCCATGATTAAAAACAGTGGAAAAACGATATCTGATCCAACCAACAACAAAATGCATGGAGACTCTGCACTGGCTACCCATCCACAAACGCATCGCTTACAAAACTGCAATAATTTGCCACCGCGCTTCTTCTTCTTTGCGATTCTTCGAAGCACGATGGCCAGCCTCTGGACATGGTCGTCCCTCAGCTTGGCCACCGCGCTATCCACACAGGTCACCCAAAATACCTCGCATCACTACTCTGGCCACTCGCATCAACACAATCCCGTACTCTGCGCAGCTCATCACAGCACCTACTCCACACACCGCGCTCACACACAACCTTCGCGAAACGCCGATTCTCGGTTGCGGCACCCACAACCTGGAACAGCCTGCCACACCTATTGCGTCAAACACAGTCCCCTACAGCCTTAAAAAAACTCTTAAAATGTCACCTTTTCACCGACTCACAACTAACCGACTGAGCAGGGCAGCGCGCCTCCGAATCAACGGGTGCAACGCGCCCGGAGAAAATGCGCGCGTTACGAAAGTAGATTATTATTATTTACAGAGTGGTGAATATGGTCAATCAAGGCCTACATCCAGCAGTGGATTGACCAGAGGCTGATAATTACTGCACCGCGTTTGCTTACATTGCCAGTGTACACGACACTCCTCCCCTGTAATGTATTGCGTGTGCCGCTCGCTGCGTTGCTTTTTGAGTGACTACTTAAATTAATAGGGTGAACTTTTACTCTATTTCAATAGGACACATCTCCCACGGCTGAATATATATTGTAGCACTCATACCCTCCCGCAAAGCCCCGCGTTGATACACTTGTTCCACAAATGGGTTATTGCTAACCCGTTGGAGCGGCAAGTGCTAACAATTTCCTCCGAGCGTTTTATCTGTACATCACAACGATGTGTGGCAGCAACGTCTCTGCGGTAACAGCCCTGCGAGGACAATGTCATTATTAAGGAACTCGCTAGTGCAGATATGGCAGCGAATATCGGGTATACTCGTGTAGGTTTTTTGTCACGGCTCGATTCATTACGGTTGCATTTCGAAGGATTACTTTCGGCGTAGCCGTGTCAAGCGCTCTCCCTTTCAATCGCGACGTTTTGCCTACCACGTTGGAAGCATCATCGCGACGCGGGAGGCGAAACGTCGCGAGCGTGAGAGAGAGATCGCTCGACGCGGCCCTCCCGAAAGAACAGCTCTGAAGAGCAACCATCATGAATCGAGCCGTGAAAACCTACATCAATAAAATATTTAATATTTCAGCACCCCCATACGTTGGAGAGCAGACATTGAAACCACCTATCACTTTGCACAATTGCACCTAGGCAGAAATGTAAATTCTTATAGGGATCTAAGGCGGCTCAACGAGCGTGGTGACTAAGGTTTAAAGCTCGCAGCAACTTGTAGCTTTTGCTCCACAAGGTGGTGTGGAGCAATTGCCCCAGGCAGGTGGGCCGCTGATACGCCAGAAAATTGGTGCAACTTAAGATGCGTCTTGCTGTTGCGTGCAACGTGGCAACTACGCTCTGGTTAAGCTTGGCAATAAACTTAAAAAATGCGACACGTAAAACGACTTCCAATTTGTCTCGGGTTGTTTACAACTCCTAAGCGCCCCCCCAGCCCGCTTTCTAAAACGCGTGGCGTTATTAATTAAAATGCATTTTTCATTCAGGAATAATCTTAATTAAACGGTAATTCGAAGCTTTGCTGTAAGGCACTTTGAGAAATATTCATAGCTCGCAAACAGCTCCCACTAAAAATACAAATATGCCTTCTAGGCGGCCATACGGATTCATCCATAACTCGCCAGCGGCACTAATTAGCCGGCCTGCAACAGCGCACGTCTTAATGTGGCCGTACACATTTTCTGAACCGGTCCAGCGCCTCCCCTAGGTCGACTCAGCCTCAAGTGAGTACTTGGTTTCGCGTGTAAACATTGTCACTAGGGAGACAAAGGCCGCCGGGCGTGGTGCTGATCACCCACCGCCTCGCGTGCCGTGTCGACCTTCTTCAAATCTCGTCTCAAGACTT
>JAZEWU010000043.1:1683569-1695211 GCA_036362915.1 Geotria australis | reverse complement strand
AGATAATTCCGTTGATCTAAGCACGCTTAGGATTGCTGCAAGCTATTGCCCGTAGTTGTTATTGTTCCTCTCTCGCTCTCAGTGTGAATATCTAATCTTCAGAAAGGAAAAAAAACGCAATGTCTAGTGAGACTGCGTTACCTCTATAGATGTGCTGTAACAATGTAAATGATAGTAATCTTAATATTTAACGAGAGCAACTCGGAGGTGCAGAGGGGAGCCGCAGAGAGGTGGGCGAGGGGGAAGGCAGCTACGACGTAAGCCGGCGCCAACAATTGCCAGGCACTGCGTCCTATATATTATGTTGTTGTTTTTTCAACTATGGGAGGAAACCGAATTACCCGGGGGAAATCCATGCAGAACAGGGGGAGAACACACAAATTATATCGAGCCGTCGAAACCTATATCATTCCAAAAAACAACATTATATTACTGCTCAAAACATGGTCTTCCACCCATTGTTAATTTCTATATTTACATATGGATTATAAAAAATATCACTATTAAGTCTAATCGCGATTGTTTTACACACTTGTGAAGATAATTAATGTTCAGCGTAGGTTATAGGGGGTCAAGGTAGAAGCGTTCACGTCGCGATCCTTGTCAGGTAATACTTGGTATTGCCTGCGAATTCTACCAAACACTTCGAGGCCGAGCTGAAAGACAACGATGTCCAGAAACTGACCATCGTGCTTCGAAGAATCGCAAAGAAGACGATCGTAGGTTATAAAGAAATGCATAGTGGAAAAAACGTATTTCGCATGTGTCGTAACATATTTTGTTTTCTTTCTGAACGGATAAACAAATGTCGCCATATGCACTGTGCGGAAAATGTGCATTGCATTATGTTTAATGGAATGAGAAACTATATCTTCCAGTTCATACGATAAATATATTGGGCTGTAAAGCACACGCGTTCACGGCGAGCGTGGAGATAATATTAAACGAGTTTCAACCAGCGAAGGCATCCCGTGTTGGTCATACGGGCGATAGCCAGCCATAGGGGGAGCGATAGATGATTATGATGTAGGTATGTAAAAAGATACAAGGTTTTTACCCGTTCTGGACATAATACAAATGTTAAAATAAAATAAACAGATACCTTTCACAAAGTGAGGTTCTGTTTGTGAGTTTAGGTCATGTGAAGGAGGTGTGTAAGTGAAGTGCACCCGTCGATATGCTGGAGCAAACGAGTGTGATCACATACATCACTTACCTCAAGAGATGGCACCGACGTTTCGCCGGCATTACAGCTAGCATCATCAGGGAATCAAAAGCCTTCGAGTTAATTTTACCTTTCACACAGTGTCGTGTTTACAAAACAAAAGCACACGTGCTTGTGGAAAGAACATGCAAACCAAAAACATTGTATCTGTTTTACATCATATGTATACTGGCAACAAGGTACCCACAGACTAAACAGCTCGACCCGAGCTAATGCATTGATATTTGCATCGTCAGAAACTGCTTGCCTGTCGGCAACACTCGGCTAACACTGGTGAGACTAGGCTATAAAGAAAGCTGTCTCTAGTGTGGGCCAATCAGTTAACTCTACGGGTACCTTTTTGCCAGTGTACGGCTGATGTAAACATATACAACGTTTTAACTTTTCTGGCGGGGGTCAAGGTAGAAGCGCTCACGTCGCGATCCCTGTCAGGTAATACTTGGTATTGCCTGCGAATTCTACCAAACACTTCGAGGCCGAGGAGCTGAAAGACAACGATGTCCAGAAGCTGACCATCGTGCTTCGAAGAATCGCAAAGAAGAAGACCCTTTCTGGCAATAATACCTTGTGAAATACATATATTTGGTCTTTCAAGATCTTAACGCTTTCATTAGAAATTACAATTACCATCATTCAGCAGTGGATAGATCACGGCTGACCGTAATGGGGAGGAGGGGGGGTTGGGGCTGTGAGGCGGTGATTAGAATTCCCAGGGAATCCCGAAACGCGTTCTCCCCAGGCTTTCCGAAAGAGTTAATTAAACGAGGCGCGGCGATACGGCAGTGATTATTTTCGCCAAATCTATAAAGTTCAACCCCCCACGGGGTCTGAACCTCACGTAACCTTCTTTAAATGTTAAAGAAGAGGTGTGTTCCTTTTCGGTCGGGTCAATATATTGATGTCCCGACACTGGGGAGAATTCTGTGCTGTAAAATAATTAAATATGTATCGGGAGTGGGTTGGTTTTTTTTTTTACATTCTCATATGTGTTTATTATCGTTGTTATTTCAGCGGGGAAAAACAATTATGGCGCGTTTGCAAAAAAACGTCACAGACCACCGAGGGGGATGATGTACAGACTGATGTTCGGATGAGGGTTTTCATGGCTTTATGAGTGAGAATTGCTCTCCAAAGCTGCTCTCTCGAGATAGCCCTGTCACTGAGCGCTCCCCACATTGTCTCTCTCCTTCACAACGTTTTGCCTCCCACGTTGGAGGCAGAGCGCCTGAGGATGCCTCCAATGTGGGAGGCGAAACGTCGCGAGAGAGAGAGAGGGAGAGGGAGCGCTCAGTGACACGGCTATCCCGAAAGAAACGCTTTGGAGAGAAATTCTCACGCTGCAATGTCTTGATGTTATTGACATGCCGCTCTCTCCACAGCCCTGTGCAGCGCTTTGTGACCCTCGGGTGAAAGGCGCTCTATAAATGCTATTATTATTCTTATTATTTCAGCGCAATCATCATAGTTGTTTTGTAGGACGCAGTATCTCGCGAATGTTGGCGCTGGCTGGCTACATAGTTGCCTTCCACACCCTCCCCCCGACCTGCCTATTTGCGATTTCCTCACGCCTCTGAATAATTCTGTCTTCCAATACCGTCAACATTGAACGAATATGCACGACGCGTTATGTATAGTATTTATTATTATACACGGTCATTCAGCACGAGCATTGCGTAATTTAGTTTTTTATTGCCCGAAAATTGCAACAATTACGTGTTAACGTTTGGGAGTGTGTTTTTTTTGTGTGCGTACGTGTTCTTGTTTGATTTACGATTTAGAAATTAATATCTCGGCAAATTTGCTTCCTCGTTGGCAGGAATATACAGCTGAATAAAACATCAAAGCACGATCTAATTGATATTTACACTGGCTCTTGAAAGAGGCTGCTAATTTAATTTATAACGAGGAATTATGGGTTTCAAACAGTAATGAGCGCACGTTATACCATCCGTGCTTTATTTCACAGAAGCTGCTGGCCAAATGTGGTAAATTATAAAAGTGCTTAAAAATATGGCAACATATTACTATTCATAGCCTTGTGTCTTCAGTTGTTTTAGAAACAGTTTTCAACAAATACGTGAGTTTATCCGTGTATGTAACACGTGTGACTAACATCAATTAAAATAGCTTGTTTTTACTCATGTAGGGTTGTCACGGCTTAATGTGTGAGACTCTCTCCCCATAGCTGCTCTTTCGGTATAGCCGTGTCACTGAGTTGGAGGCATCATCAGCAATTCCTGATCATAAACGCCTGATGTCTCCAGCGTGTGAGGCGAAACGTCACGAAGGAGAGACAGGGAGCGCTCAGTGACACGGCTATCTCATAAGACCAGCTTTGAGAAGCAACTATCACGCATCGATCAGTGAAAAGCTATATCAGTACAATTCCACGATAGATTCAGAATTCATTAGTCATGCAAAGACTAAGGCTTGTTTACTGCCTGGTGCTCTCGACTGAAGATGCCTCTCCAATGCCCTTGTGCAGCGCTTTGTGACCCTCGTGTGAAAGGCGCTCTATAAATCGCTATTATTATTATAACTTGGGAAGCGATATAAGGAACGCTCGGTGACACGCTCAGTGACACGGCTATCCAGAAACAACAGCTGTGGAGAGCAATTCTCATCACACATCGAGCCGTGATAAATATGCACACAAGACAAAGACAAAGATCCCCCGTATAGCCTTAACATAATGTAGGGGCAAGTGCCGTTAGCGAGCACCTATGAAGGTCGACACAGCACACGAGCGGGTCGGTGACCAGCACCACGCCCGGCCGCCTTTGTATCCATAGTGGCGATGTTTACACACCGCACTAGGTACTCAATTGAGGCTGAGTCGACCTAGGGGATGCCCACGACCGGTTCGGAAAACCGTCACTGGTGTTAGGCAGGGTGAGCGGGATTCGAACTCGGGTCATAGCCAGGTTTGTAGCCCAGCGCGCTAACCACTGGGCCACCGCTCCCCACGCGTACCCACACACACGCGTACCCACACACACGCGACAGACATGTGATATTACGCGAGTAATGAAATGACCCCTTAGCCTGCGATCTGCTCCCCACGGCGCAGGTCATCGAGTCCGTGAGCACGTGCCTTCCGTGGCGGCTTCAAAGACACTGAAACCACCGCGCACCGCTCTAATCTCGTTCCCAGCCGCGGCAAACGTGGGTTGTTATTGTTGTCGTTGGTCGTGCCGCTGTAAAACGGTCGCTGTCAACGTTGACCCGGGTTGGCCGGTCGCCCCCCGTCCTTCCCCCCCCCTAATACTGGGGGTTTTGGAGCAGAATGTCACGGCCGGATGCTGTTAAATAATACTAATAATTGTACATTTATAACGCGCGGCACATATTCATTCGCTGTCGAAGGTATTCATTCGACGAGAGAACGACTCAGAGGCGGTAGCGAGGAAAGCGCACAGAGGCGGAGGAGGCAGCCAGGCGGTTTTGCCGGCGCCATATTGCCACACACTGCTTCCTATATATTATGATGTTTTCGGACAAATAATTAATGAGTTGGTTTTTTTGCTGACGCCGACCTCCTTTAGTCGGAGGGTCTTCGGATCGTTAGTTGTCTGGAACCTCGCCTCAAAGCTGTTCACCAAGGGAGACCCTAGCAGGAGTGCTAGTCTCCAGACCTGTTCACCAACGCAGACCCTAGCAGGAGTGTTGGACTCCAGGTGACTTAGCTCTGGGGTTCATTGGAACATGCCAACCCCTCCACCACGATAAACAGTGCTGGAGCTAGCCCGTTGAGGGCCCTAAGTAGAAATATGTTGTTGGTCCCCAGGCAAGTTCTTATGAATGTAAATAATAGTAAAACGCGAACAGGGGTAACCCCTTGAGCTGCTTGGTGCCCTTAGCATTTGCTCAGTCTGCTTGTGCCTGGCGCTGGCACTGATGGTAAGGTTACAGTCCATCCTGACGATGCCTCCAACGTGGAAGGCGAAACGTTGGGAAGGAGACAAATTGAACACTTGACACGGCTATCCCGACATAGCAGCATTTTGAGAGCAACTCTCAAAACACGTTCTTCTTCTTTGCGATTCTTCGAAGCACGATGGCTAGCTTCTGGACATCGTTGTCTTTCAGCTTGGCTTCGAAGTGTTTGGTAGAATTCGCAGGCAATACCAAGTACTACCTGACAGGGATCGCGACGTGAACGCTTCTACCTTGACCCCCAACACGTTAAGACTCATAAATCTCAGAGCACAGCAGCTAAATCTCAACCCTTTCCATTGACCCCCGGCCCCCACCTCACCACTCACCCCTAAGTGTCACCCCAGTGATTTGTGCTATTTTAATTATTTAATTGCTGCCAGCTATCGAGTGACAAAAGAGCTGCAGGAGTGACTCTGTGGAGTTGAATTTCTAACCAAGCTTAGCAGCCGGTCGCCCGGGTCGGAGAAAGCTGTCGCTGGGTAGTCGATACGCGCTCCAGCTCCTCACTCGGGGTGAGCTCCCCCATGAATCGCATCGGCAATGTTGATACGATGTTATTTGTCCCGTCGCTTGATAATTATCGGAGGGCCGAGGTGAGAGGCGACCTCTTAAGGATCCGCAGGGGATCAAGGTAGAAGCGTTCACGTCGCGATCCCTGTCAAGTAATACTCGGTATTACCTGCAAATTCTACCAAACACTTCGAAGCCGAGGAGCTGAAAGACAACGATGTCCAGAAGCTCAACAAGATGCCAGAAGCCCCTCAGTCTGGAGCAAGAAGAGAGGCCAATGCCCGCCTTTAAGGCCATCACTGACTATAATATCTCTAAATGTTGAAGGGCTGTTTGCAACTAAAGTAGAACGTGTTGCAATGGGAAACTGTCATATAACCATCACGCTTCGACGAATCGAATCGAATTCGAAGGGATCCGCAGGCGCCTGAGTTCAGAGTGGCCTGAAGATGCCTCCGACGCGGGAGGCGAAACGTCGCGCGAAGGAGAGAGAGAGAGAGAGGGAAAGCGCTCGACACGGCTGTCCCGAGAGAACAGCTCTGAAGAGTAACCATCAACGCCAGAAATGTCAATCTCTCCAGGATGATTTGACAAAAGACGACAGTCGTATCTCATCACACATCGAGCCGTGTCAACCCTACATCAGTACAGCTCTCGTGTCATCACGCTAGTATTTAAGTTTTTATTTTTTTATGAACGGTAACACTCATTAATTATTTTACCGATAACATCATAATATATAGGAAGCAGTGTGTGGCAATATGGCGCCGGCAACACCGCCTGGCTGCCTCCTTCGCCTCTCTGCGCTTTCCTCGCTCCGCCTCTGAGTCGTTCTCTCGTCGAATGAGTACCTTCGACAGTGAATGAATATGTGCGCGTTCTAAATGGGAAAATTATTAATTCACTCGTTCATTTACAGCGGCCAAAACCACTGTTCCTTATGAGCAGCAGCAAGTTGTGCCTAATACAACCTTCGCGAAACGACGATTCTTGGTCGCGGCACCCACAACCTGGAACAGACTGCTACACCTATTGCGTCAAACACAGTCCCCCACAGCCTTTAAACAAACTCTTAAAATTCACCTCTTCACCAACTCACGACAAACCGACTATTATTATGAAGCGCGAGACGGCGAGGGTGAGCTAGGAAAGAGGAGCTCGCGAGGTGACGTGCAGAGAGAAGATGGGTGTGAGAGGCACGGAGGCCAAACAGACAGATAACTAGATCAGGATGAATTTATACTGCGCATTAATATAATATAACATCGATTTGCTTTGCGCTCGATATTGCGATAGCTACAAGACAGCGAAAACAGCTTACCGGGGTCACGGCGCACGGGACGGGAGCTACTGCACGCGGCTCATCACGGCCGTGATGTCGGGACGACCCACCGGCCGCATTGATGTTTTTGTCATCGCGAGAAGACGTCTTATTTTTAGGAGAACAGATGTTGTGTCGGGGCTCTGCCTGTGATTGCACCACAGCATGCGATTCTCTCGCCCCGTGGTGTGTGAACGGGAGCCGCAGGTGAGTTAATGGAACGCACGATCCCTGTCAGGTAGTACTTGGTATTGCCTGCGAATTCTACCAAACACTTCGAGGCCGAGGAGGTGAAAGACAACGATGTCCAGAGGCTGACCCATCGTGCTTCGAAGAATCGCAAAGAAGAACAAGACCGTGTCGGAGAGCGCAACATAAACTCGTGACATTTGTGGAGGAGGTTCGTGAAGGACGCTACTGGGCAGTTGGAGGCAGTCGCCCTCCAGCAACAACGGAGGGCAGAGGAGCGACGCTCACAACAGCGAGCCGAGCGCCGGGCGGATAAAACTCAGCAATCTGGCACGGTGGGGAGGACAGGTGGTGCTCCAGTCAGTCATCTCAGTCAGGCAGCAAACGGTACCTGGGTTTGTCCCATGACCTGTCAGCGAGCCTTCGACACTCTGCGTGGCTTCAAGGTGCACTTGGCCTGGCACAGGCGCTGTGGTGACGTTGTTGTTATATTTGTTGTTGTTATGTTTGTATGTGGGGAGCGGTGGCTCAATGGTTAGCGCGCTGGGCGACCAACCTGGTGCCCTGAGTTCGAATCCCGCTCACACCAAACACCAGTGACGGTTTTCTGAAACGGTCCTGGGCCTCCCCTAGATTGACTCAGTCTCAAATGAGTACCTAGTGCGGTGTGTAAATATCGCCACTGGGGAGGCAAAGGCGGCCGTGTGTTGTGTTGGCCACCCACCCCCGTGTGTGCCTTGTCTGCATTCATAGGCGCTCGCCAACTGCACTTGACCCTACAGTCTGTTAAGGCTATACGGGGAGACGTTTCGCCTCACACATTCGAGGCATCCTTAGGAAATCCCGAAAGGACAGCTTTGAAAAGCAACCGTCGTGAATCGAGCCGTGAAAACCTACATCGGTTCAATTAAAATATAGCGGGGGGGGTTTTTGCACTCGTTTGATTAAAAAAAAATTCGAGACAAAAAAAACCCCCAACGCTATCTATGGTTATTCATTCGGCCATTAGTAACGCGGCCTAATTGAAACCTGGAACGAAACCATTCCACACACACAACCGTAAATAAGCGAGCGTCTCATTAATGAGTTTCATTCGACAAATAAACGTTCTCTCGCTCAAACGCCGCGCTTTTAGTATCTCGGAAGATAACAATCATATTTTTCTTTGGCAACTAACGCACCCGCCTCCTTCCTCCCTACGCACCGCGTGTCGCAGTGACTAATAGCCAATTTACACACGAGCATCATTCAGCGAACGCCAGATCACAGCCGCAAGATACGGCTGGTGGTGGTGTGGTAGTTTGCTAGGGCGGCACGCTGGCGCGGTGCGTAGCGCCTGCAGTCTATCGTACACAGCCGACATTATCAAAACGGTGGGCCATGGGGCCCACCTAGTAGTCAGTGGAGACCAGACCCACGTGGCTTCCAGTCGGCCTCGAGGTGCAAAAAGGATCAGGACCCAAAACGATCTGCGCAGCTCGTCACAGCTCCACACAAACCGTCGCGAAACGCAGATTCTCGGTCGCGGCACCCACAACCTGGAACAGCCTGCGACACCTCTTGCGCCAAACACAGCACCACCCCCACAACCTTCAAATAACGTTTAAAAAGTCACCTCTTCACCGACTCACAACAAACCGACTGATCCAGGGCTCCGCGCCTCCGAATCAACGGGTGCAACTCGCCCGGAGAATATGCGAGCGTTACAAAATTAGATCCATCCGTCCATCCATTTTCAGAAACCGCTTAATCCTGTACAGGGTCGCGGTGAGCCGGAGCCTATCCCGGCGGACACAGGGCGCAAGGCAGGGGTATACCGAGGATGGAACGCCAGTCCATCGCAGGGCACCCGGGGCAATTTACTCAGTAGGCCATTTAAACTGGCAGCATGTCTTTGGACGGTGGGAGGAAACCGGAGTGCCCGGCGAAAACCCACGCGGACACGGGGAGAACATGCAAACTCCACACAGAAAGGCCGGGATTCGAACCCGGGGATTCTAGCTGTGAGGCGGCAGCGCTACCCACTACGCCACCGTACCGTTCTCGTTATACATTGTGTTGTTTTTGTTTATGATCTTAAAAGGTTGAGAGCCCATCATCGTATACGGCAAGTGTTCTTGATTTTCCCCTCCGCAAGGAACCAACACACGCGTTGGATGTTCGGCGTGAAGGTTCCACGCATCAAGCCTGCGTTCGCCACTGACTGGTGTGCAACTGGGGCTGTCGCTTCTCATGGTTTGTCCCAGAATCGTCCTCCTTTATGAGGATTCAGCTGTTCTGCAAAATCTCGTACGTTTTCCTGGAACAAGACATTCACTCGAAGCTGTCGGTCATACAAGGTCTACGCTCTCAGCCTGTTTACTCCACACACGATATGTCCCATTGATTGTGCCCCTAAAGTGGTAACCCTGTGTACAAAAAGCAGGCTGCTTAAGAGCCATCCCAGCTATATTGAACGCTACCTGTGCACGATATACATCTACCGTGTGTTGTGACTTGAACAACACACGGAACGTTTGATGAGTGAGCGGGTGAGCGGGTGAGCGAACGAGCGAGCGAGCGACTGAGTGAGTGTGTTATTGTATTCTGGCAGCGTGTTGGTGAGTGAACGGGTGAGTGAGTGAGTGAGTGCGTTATCGAAACCCACGGTGCAGTGAGTGAAATACTGATCGTCTGAGTGGCCGAGCGAGTTGCGCTATTGTGAACCTACAGCCAGAGGTGAAAGTAAGCCGGTACGGTCCGGCACGGCGTACCGGTGAGACAGTGACATTGACCTAGGACTACTGATGCGACTCAATGCTGTCGTGCCAGTATGTTGGCTCTCTTCCTACCTGCGCCTTCATGGGAACATTTATTCCTTCCTCTGGCTTGGACTGTTGGTGGGGGTCTGTGGTGCCGTGCCGAGACGTTGGCTCTCTCTCTCTCTCTCCCGATCTGGGTCTGCTCGGAAACACCTGTTCCCTCCTTGCTTGTTGGAGAATCATTAGTAAAAAAAAATTCTGCAGTCTTTATGTCCTATGTCTTATAATGTATCGATATTGCTTGACTCTCGGTTAATCTGTGTTGATGTTGTTGACACGCCCTTCTCTCCACAGCTTTGCGCGGCGCTGTGCGACCCTCGGGTGAAAGGCGCTCTACAAATGCTATTGTTAGTAAGCGTTCGGTACAGTACAGGTGCGCGGGTTGGGGGAGGGGGCGCGTATCGCGGCGGTCGAACCCAGTACAGACGGGATGGGCCAGTCACTCCGGTAGAAGGAACCCCTCAACACGTGTGTGGAGGGAGCCATCGACTCGAGGAGTGTTCTCTTCACCTGCGGCGCCGCGTTGGGAGCGAAGATGAGACTTTCTCACCAATCTCGTCGTCGTGAAAAAGTAAGTCGCCCTTCACACGCGGTCAGGTGAAAATGTGACGCGAGTGGGACGTTGAGAGTGAGGCTGTACGTAGCTTTGCTCGTAACAGCAAGAGTTATGAAGGCTAGTTATAACGCGGGCCGAGTATTCATTCAATGTCGAAGGTTATTAATTCGCAGAGACAACGACTCAGAGGCGCGAGAAACCGCAGAGAGGCGGGGAGAAGGGGGGAGGCAGAGAGGCGGTTTGCCAGCGCCAACATTTTGCCACTAGACACTGCGTCCTATATGTTCTTATGTAGTTTGCGTGTTATCTCTGTGCAAATGTTGGCGCTGGCTTACCGTGTGGCTGCCTTCCCCCTCCACTGCCTCTCTGCGGTTCCTCTATGCACCTCTGAGTCGCTCTCCTCTCTCATCGAGAGCGAACTAAACCGCGCGGTGCGTTATAGCCGCCGTTTTATATTTTGGGCCCAAAGAAACTTCGTCTCAATGTTGAATTGACTGCATCTCTGTCCCAAAATCTCAAATCCAAATGTGTTCCATGACCAGCAATCAAAGTCTAAATCTTTAAAACATGAGCAGTTCACAAAGCAACTCCGTACAATATGTCATATTTCAAGGGTCGTGAACGTAGCCACACTCCTCAGCGTTATAAAATTACACTGACTCCCATCGCGCAACTCCATCTTGACACATATACACCGTGGATATTGTTTGCTCAGTGTGAAATCAAAGCGGGATTCGTCCGCAAGTTAAACGCCGAATTTATTTTATCGGCAGCGCCTCTGATGAAACGTCACGTCTCGTTGACTAATGAACGCGTTCAAAACGTGAGCGCCCAAAACCGTTTTGATCTCACGCGTGACCTTTGCTAATACGCAGCATCCTTGCCAGGTTCAGACACCGCCTAACCCGGACACATGTCGAGCAAATCCCTCTCGGCGGCTTTGAAAATCGCTAACCGAACGCCGCCCGCGAGATTCGCCGAAAGGAATATTCGGTAGGGCCGAGTCTTCGGAGAGGCATACTAGCCCCGGAGCCAATGAGGTTGTTAGGCCAGTCCAATGTTGACCCCACGCTAGGAAGAGGTCACGCCTCATGTGGGATT
>JAZEWU010000043.1:1633216-1643886 GCA_036362915.1 Geotria australis | reverse complement strand
GTGGTGCTGGTCACCCAACCCCCTCGTGTGCCGTGTCGACCTTAATAGGTTGCTTGCTAACGGCACTTGCCCCAACAGTCTGTTAAGGCTACACGGGGGGATCTTTGTCTTTGGTGTGTCTGAATGCGTCGTGTTAACGATTGCAAGCGAAGCGCAGTCCGCGCAAGGTTTTTTGCGCAACCGTGCGCTTTGAACCCGGGTAGCCGAGTTCAATTCCCGGTCACGGGCTCATTATGACCAGTGGTCGAATAATGGCTTGGCGACTGTGTACCGGTTCAAACCCCCCGCTCCTCGTTACAACGCGCGTTGACCGGCGTGGGGAAGTATGGCCATACAGCCCCTACGACTAACCGCGCCGTGCCCCAGCCTTCACGGCAGTGATTTGGCAACGAGCCCTTCTCTAAATTTGCGCGTATATGTGAATCTTGTATGTATTTTAATTAGTGTCGGCAATTATTTTAATTAGTGTCTTCTTCTTTGCGATTCTTCGAAGCACGATGGTCAGCCTCTAGACATCGTTGTCTTTCAGCTCGGCCTCGAAGTGTTTGGTAGAATTCGCAGGCAATACCAAGTATTACCTGACAGGGATCGCGACGTGAACGCTTCTACCTTGACCTGTAATAATAATAAACATCTATCTATCTATGGGTACCTTTTTTTTGCCAGTATACAAAGAATGTAGAATATTTAAGGTTTCACCTTTTAAGATCTGAACACGTCTCTCATTGCCAGAAAATGTGAAACCTTATCTATTCTACATCTATCTATCTCTCTGTCCTAACGATACAATTACAACGTCGTGTTTCGAGTCACCGATCTAAGGGGAGAGGGGGACGGCTTTCATCCAGCAGTGGATTGACCAACGGAAGGCAGTTCATTATTGTTGGTAATGACCACCACCATCGTCATCATCATTATCTGCTGAACGTGTCGCGCCGATTCTCTCTGATCTAAGGAAGAGAGGGAGACTTTCATCCGGCAGAAAATCGACAAAAGAGACAGCGCATTATTCAGCGTGTTATTGCTGTCAAAAGAATAATAATAATAATTACCACAATCATCTTCAATACGTGCCCAACGGGTTTACTCGCGGAGATTCTGATCTAAGAGATAGAGGAGGGGGGATTTCAACCAGCAGTGGATTGACACAGCAGGCGGTTCATTAGTGTGGTAGTAATACCGTAAACTCCATCATTATCCATCGTCTTCTGAACGTGACCGCACAGGGATGTGAGTCGCGGTGATTCTCTCTGATCTAGGGAAGATAGAGAACGAGGGAGGATTTCATCCAGCAGTGGATTGACAAAGCAGGCGGCGCATTATTACATCGCAATGATCATCACCATAAACGTCATCGTCCATTCAGCGTGACCACACTACCGCGAGTCGCAATAATCCCTCCCCCCTTATTTCAGGAAAACAGCGAGAAATGGTGGAAGGCTTTCATTCAGCAGTAGCTTGACAGAGCAGGCAGTGTTTTATTATTATAACAATCATCACCGTCATTCTTCTGACCATGATCAGTGCGTAGCGACTCTCCGCACGCCGCTGCCTGGGTCATCCCCGTTGAAACCCTCGCTTTCCCTCCCGCGTCTCACCTCGCGAAAGAGAATATTTCTGTTGCGCTATATCTGTCCTCGCCGGTAGCGAGTGATGCCACTTGTATGACGACCAATGCTGCGAGCGCCTCGGGTTCACCGGTAAATTAGAGGCGCGCACAGGCAAGGCAGGCAGGCGCCCCGGCCTAGGAATCGCGAATTGCCACAAGTTCAGCTCGAGACACCCGTTAATTCCATTCTTCCGGCAAAATGTTGCGCTCCGTTATAAATGTTGTGCGCGGGGGGTGGAGTGTTTTTTTTTTTTACGTCTCTCTAACGCATTAAGTGTGCCTGGGGATCAAGGTAGAAGCGTTCACGTCGCGATCCCTGTCAAGTAATAACTTGCTATTATCTGCATATTCGACCATACGCTCCGAAGGCGAGGAGCTGAAAGACAACAATGTCCAGAAGCTCGACAGACGCCAGAAGCCCTCTCAGTCTGGAGCGAGAAGAGAGGCCAATGCCCGCCGCCTTTAAGGCCAGCACTGACTATTATATCTCTAAATGCTGAAGGGCTGTCTGCAACTAAAGAAGAACTTGTTGCAATGGGGAAACTGTCATGTAACAAAACGCGCTTCGACGAATCGAATCGAAGTCGAATTAAGTGTGCTGCTCGCTAACGCACCGATGTACCGCTTTCTCTAACGCACTGGAGCGCTGATCTGTGACACACCTCGTGACGATTTCCAACACACCGGAGTGCTGAAGCTGTAACGAATCACCGCGTTATGTCCACGTTGTAACCCTGATGGGCCGTGTCGGGTGGCGGCGTATTTACGACACTTACTTGTTACGTGACCCAGACACGCAAAAAATGCTTTATCGCGGATAATATTGGTCACGAAAACCTTCGTGTTAAAATCACAAAGCGGTAGACAGGGCATGGCAGATGTTACCGGCTTAGCAGGGCGATTAGTGCGTTCATCAAATGGGTGGGGGATCAAGGTAGAAGCGTTCACGTCGCGATCCCTGTCAGGTAATACTTGGTATTGCCAGCGAATTCTACCAAACACTTCGAGGCCGAGCTGAAAGACAACGATGTCCAGAAGCTGACCATCGTGCTTTGAAGAATCGCAAAGAAGAACATCAAATGGGGGTGTGTGTGTGCGTGCGTTTTCTGAACCGGTCCTGGGCCTCGCCTAGGTCGACTCGGCCTCAAATGAGTACCTGGTGCGCGGTGTAAATATCGCCACTGGGGAGACACAGGCGGCCGGGCGTGGTGTATTTGTGGCTGTCGACACCACCAACCCCCCTCGTGTGCCGTGCCGGCCTTCATAGGTTCTGCTCGTTAACAGCACTTGACACTAAAGTCTGTTAAAGCTACACGGGGGGTTTTTTGTCTTTGTATTTGCAGGCGGGTGGGTATTCGGAGCGTGGTATCGCCTCGCTGGCAGCAGTGTGCGCCTCGGTCCGAGACGCGTTATAACAATTACATGCTATTCATAACGCGCACATATTCATTCAATTTCGAAGGTAATTAATTCGAAGAGAGAACCACTCGGAGGCGCGAGGAAACCGCAGAGATAGATAGATGTTTATTTTTACAGCAGAAAAAAAAACGGGATTCCAATGACACCACAAACACCCGAAAAGAGACGGAGGAGGCAGCCAGACGGTCAGCCAGCGCCAACATTTTGCCACACGCTGCGTCCTACACCTTATGATGTTATCGGCCAATGATTTAAATCGTGGGTTTTTTTTATGTTGTGGGAGGAAACCGGAGAACCCGGAGGAAACCCACGCGGAACACGGGGGGCGAGGGAACACACAAACTCCACAACACAGAAAGGCGCTCGATGCGAGAATCGAACCGCCTCGGGCAGGACCTTCTTTCCGTGAGGCGCAGATGTTACCACTGCGCCATCCTGCCCCGGTCACTAATATTAAATGATAGGCTGCCTTTGCATACATCGATCTTCTTCCGTGAGCGAATCGATGCCCCATTAAGTCTAATAAACGACTAGCTGGGCGTGCGGACCTCGAGCCTAATAGGGGAGCATTCAGGCGGATGAATGGGTGCCCATCGCTCCATCGTACAATGCCATGTACCGTCCACTAGCTCGCTTCTCGAGCGGTGTTGTCGCGAAACCATCAGTGGGCCGCGAACGCCACCTAGCGGTCTGTGGAAACCAGACCCCAAAATTAGTCCTTGAGGCGCAAAATGGTTTGGATAGATACGATGGAAGGCAGTGTGTGGCAATATGTTGGTGCCGGCAAACCGCCTGGCTGCCTCCTCCGCCTCTCTTCGTTTTCCTCGCGCCTCTGAGTCGTTCTCTCGTCGAATGAATACCTTCGACATTGAATGAACATGTGCCAGGAGTTATAAATGTAAAAAATATAGAACAAAAATACGTGATTTTTATTTTATAATATTATTAAAATAATTGTTATCACAGCAGAAAATACCGAGGAAGCTTGCAAGCTCCGTCTCCTATCTCTAACACAGGCTATGTCTGAACACTGGCTCGTATCTCTAAAACCGTGACACCTGTCACTGACGCTTGCAAGCTCTGGAAGCGGGGATTTCCGCGATGCGACAAACGTAAAGCCGAACCGACTGTTCTGATTCTCGAGAGTATAGACGAGAGCCGGCATTGCTAATGTCGCGTTACAATCGCAAAACATCAGCTCATCTCTCCCCGCGTCGCCGTTCAAGGATCTCTTCCGAGGAGCCCATGAGTGACGAGGCACGTCACACAACAGACAAAGGGTTCCCCCGTGTAGCCTCTACCAGGCTGTTGGGGCAAGTGCTGCTCGCGAGCACTTGTTAAGGGCCGGGACCGATACACGACGGTGTTTTCACAACACAGCTGCCCGACCGTCTTTGTCTCCCCCGGTACTGGTGGTTATTCGACGAAACGGGTATTCGTTTGAGGCCACGTATACCTCGGTAGGGGTCATGTATTGGCCACTGATATTGGCCGTGAGTGGGGAATTAAACTCAGGTCGCCGGGTTCTGTCGTTGTTGACATGCCGTCCTCTCCGCGGCCATTGTGCAGCGCTTTGTGACCCTCGTGTGAAAGGCACTCTATAAAATGCTGCTATGATTATTAACTCTCACACATCGAGCCGTGACAAGCCTTTTAGGTCAGCTACACGTTCAATCCAGTCAGTACACGAAAACGCCAAAAAAAACTCAGCGCGAGATTGTGACCCGCGCGCGTGAATCTCTCCCCGCGCTCAGACCCTCCTGACGGAAGATCCAATTCGACTTGTGGAGGAGGCAGGTGGCCCCACACCCCGCACCACCACCCGGGCCCCCCCCCCACAGCGGCTTCCCGACATCGTTACTTCAATCTGCATCTCTCCAGGGAGATGCCTGACTCATCATCGGGAGCCGGCACTCTCCGAGTCAATGAGAACGGCGAGCGGTGCCCTCTTCGGAACATTCTGATCCCAAGCGGCGACACCGTCGCCACCGTGACCACCGCCACCTCCTTCGCCGTCGCTCTTTAAGGCATGAACCGACCGAGGGTGCCGTCAACCCGCCCTGGTTCTGGATAAATTAAACTCCGGCTGGCCAGAGCCTCTGCCGGTTTTTCCGGTCGGACTTAGCAACCGCCTCGACCTCCCGGCCAGGATGCTCGTTCCCACAGGCAGCCGCGGCGGCAGGACGGGCTGCAGAAGCGCCGCTTGCTTCTGGACCCGGTCGGAACCATCCCGAACGCAGCCGCTGCTGATGACGATGATGCCGCCGGTGATGCTACTGTTGCTCCTGCTGCCGATCCCGGTGAGCGTGGCCCAGGACCGCGCGACGCACTCGCACTCGATCCGCATCGAAGGGGACATCACTCTGGGCGGCCTCTTCCCCGTGCACTCGAAGGGACCCGCGGGCACGCCGTGCGGAGAGATCAAGAAGGAGAAGGGCATCCACCGCATGGAGGCGATGCTCTACGCCCTGGACAGGATCAACAGCGACCCGGACCTCCTGCCCAACATCACGCTCGGCGCCAGGATCCTGGACACCTGCTCCAGGGACACGTACGCCCTGGAGCAGTCGCTCACGTTCGTGCAGGCACTGATCGAGAAGGACACGTCGGACGTGCGGTGTCAGAACGGGGAGGCGCCCGTCTTCACCAAGCCAGAGAGGATCGTCGGCGTGATCGGAGCCTCCGGCAGCTCCGTCTCCATTATGGTCGCCAACATCCTGCGTCTGTTCCAGGTGGGTGATGATGCTGCCTCCTCCACTGCGTGTTCTGATTGTTGTTGGTTGTTGTTTGTTTGTTTAGACGGTTAGCGCGCTGGGCTAACGAACCTGGCTATGACGCGAGTTCGAATCTCACTCACGGCCAACACCGAATGAGTCGTTGTTTGAATGTCGAGGATGTGACTGGTGTGTCGACGTTGCAGAGGGAAAGGTTGTTCCAGGTTGTGGGGGGTTAGTCACTCAGTCAGTGAGTCAGTCAGAATGGTTTTTCAGTGGAGGTTGTGGGGGTCAAGGTAGAAGCGTTCACGTCGCGATCCCTGTCGGGTAATACTTGGTATTGCCTGCGAATTCTACCAAACACTTCGAGGCCGAGGAGCTGAAAGACAACGATGTCCAGAGGCTGACCATCGTGCTGCTTCGAAGAATCGCAAAAAAGAAGAAGTGGAAGTGGAGGTTGTGACTGGTCCGTCGAAGTTTCAGGAGGAGGCTGTTCCACGTTGTGGGGGGGCGGATACGGAGAAGCGTAGATCTGCGTTGTTTGTTTGTGAGCGACAGATGCTGAGTGTGTGTGTCGTGAAGAGCCGCCGAGAGCACTTGAACGCGTTGAGGGTTGGTGATGATGATGACCATGGTGATGGTGATGACGGTAGTGATGGCGATTATCGTGGTGATGATTATAACGCAGGCGCGAAAGTGGCTGTGGTGATGCGGTGGAAACATCTGCACCTCGTAGAAATACATTCCTGCCCGCGGCGATTTAATTCCCGCCTCGGGCGCCTTTCTGTGCGGAGTTTGTGTGTTCTCCCCCCTGGTCTGCGTGGCTTTCCTCCGGGTTCTCCGGTTGCCTCCCACAATAATCATAATAATGTAACATTTATAACGCTCACATTTTGATTCACTGTCGAAGTTACTCATTCGACGAGAGAACGACTCAGAGGCGCGAGGAAAGCGCAGAGAGGCGGAGGAGGCAGCCAGGCGGTTTGCCTGCGCCATATTGCCACACACTGCTTCCTATATATTAGGATGTTATCGGTCAAATAATTCGTGAGTATTGATGCCGATTCTTTGCCCGGAATGGGGTTTCGCCGGAATTTTTACTCGAGAGATACGTGACTGTTACTTACACGGAGGCTGCCATCTTAGAATAATATTTTACTGGCACTTGGTGAATGTGTAATTAATGTCAGACGTAAGTGGCGATAATGTTTGAGTCATCCGTCAGCCCTCACTTTCACCCAACGTCAAGACGGTTTTTATTTAAATCAACGTTCTACTGTTTATAAAGTGCAATTCAACTGCTCTCTTTCTCTCTCTGCAAAGAGATTATCGTGATGATGATGATGATGAAAATGTGGTAATGATACATGATAGCTCTGTGCCACGGCCTTCATGGTGAGAAACTTCAACCAGCGCGGGAGGCAGTCACAGCATTCGAGTTACGAAATCTCGTGTTTCGATGTAGGTTCATCACGGCTACATGTGTGATGAGAATCGCTCTCAGGAGCTGCTCTTTGGGGATAGCCGTGTCACCCTGTGTTCCTTCTCTCTCCTTCGCGACGTTTCGCCTCCTACGTTGGTGGCATAATCAGGCATCTGCATTTTTCTTAACGTAAAAATGTCCTGCTCAGCCGAGCAGCACAGTGGTGGTCATCTGTTTTTACAGCCCTGCTGAGGCAGTGGCGGAAATTCCACGTTCCTATGGAGGGGCCGAGTCTCACCATAAGACAAGCAATGTTGGCTTCTCTACAAAGTGGTACTTGTTTATCGACCCTATAGGGATTCGAATTCGATTCGATTCTTCGAAGCGTGATGGTTATATGACAGTTTCCCATTGCAACAAGTTATTCTTTAGTTGCAGACAGCCCTTCAACATTTAGAGATATAAATAGTCAGTGCTGGCCTTAAAGGCGGCGGGCATTGGCCTCTCTTCTTGCTCCAGACTGATGGGCTTCTGGCATCTGTTGAGCTTCTGGACATCGTTGTCTTTCAGCTCCTCGGCTTCGATGTGTTTGGTAGAATTTGCAGGTAATACCAAGTATTACTTGACAGGGATCGCGACGTGAACGCTTCTACCTTGATGGGCTGCGGTCGAATCACAGTGACCCCACCTCTCCCCACCTGTACTCTTACCAAACGCTTCGGCCACTTTATTTCCGGTAAACCTAACCGCACCGTACCGGCTTAATTTTATCTCTGGCTGAGTCAACCCCTCAACGGGAGTTGAACTCGTAAGCTTTTGAAACGTGGACCTCGCGTCGATGACAAGATACGGATAACCTATTACCCTTTGACCTACATATAAACAAACACACTCACACAGCGATTGACACACATTCCGTGCTAACACATTATGGAGTTTTCGTAAATTCCAAACCCTCTTTCCGCTCCACTAATTCCTCTTGCGATTTCAGTTTTTGGATTAGCGGGGGCGGCACGTTGGCGCGGTGAGTAGCGCTGCCGCCTCACAGCAAGAAGTACCCTGGTTTGAATCTCGCCTCGGGTGCCTTTCTGTGTGGAGTTTTACACGTTCTCCCCCCGTGTCACCGTGGGTTGGTTTTTTTTTTTCCCGTGGAAATCCGGTTTCCTCCCACAGTCCAAAGACCACCCCCCCCCGCGTTCCTAAATATCCAGACATCATCACCCAATTACGGTACAATCCATACAGGCTGCGTGTATCCCCCTTCACACACACGCTTCATACTCAAGACTTGCCAATAATAATAATAACAACAACAACGCCGTAACGATGTAATTACTGTCCCGTGCAATCGACGAGATGCGTAAAATGAATTGTGGCTTCGCGTAGCGCCTGTCAAAGGGCCAAAGCCCCGTGCTTGGACACAGCAACAGATGGCTTAAAAGGACTAATCTTAATAGCAAGTGGTGAGAGCACTCTCACCGCTACGGTGGTAATGCAGCTCAAATTAATAACACCGGCTCGCCGAATCAATACCGGGCTGCGAGGCGATGTGACAGCCTTCGTGTGTTCATTGTTTTTGTTTTATTATCTATCTCTCGATGCATCATTGTTACATCTTTTTTTTTTCCCAACGCGGTTAACCCTAGCGGTGCGTTTGTGTGTGTGTGTGTGTGCGCTAACGGCACTTGCCCCGACAGTCTGTTAAGGCTATACGAGGGGGGATCTTTGTCTTTGTGCGCGTGTAAATGTGTCAGTGATAGAGCGGTGGCGCAGTGGTTAGCGCGCTGCTGCTACAAACCTAGCGACTCGAGTTCGAATCCAGCTCACGGCCAACACCAGTGACGATTTTCTCAACCGGTCCTGGGCCTCCCCCTAGGTCGACTCAGCCTCAAATGAGTACCTAGCGCGGTGTGTAAAACGTTGCCACTATGAGGGACAAAGGCGGTCGGGCGTGGTGCTGGTCACCCACCCCCTCGTGTGCCGTGTCGGCCTTCATAGGTGTTCGCTAACGGCACTTGACCCTACAGTCTGTTAAGTCTAAACAGGTGATCTTTGTCTTTGTTGCTGGTTGGGAGCGGTAGCTCAGTTGCTAGCGCGCCGGGCAACCAACCCGACGACCCGGTCCCGGGCCTCCCCCGCACCTAGGTCGACTCAGCCTCAAAATGGAAATCTCAGAGTCGTGCGTTCTGGGCACGCGGTTCCCCGAGCGGAGATACAGAAGTGCGGTTGATGAATCGCAGGTCCAGCGGTTACTGTTAAGATGCCAAATTCGCGCGCAGAACGCCGCGCAGAAATCGGTGCGAGGCATTTCAATTATAAGCCAACGCACCGGCTGCCTGGCATTAGCAAAAACCCACTCCGCGCGGCCCTAAAATGAAAATAACGCGACACATCTGGCGACGTTTCAGTCAAACGTTTCGAGTTGTCGCCTCGTTAATTCGTGTCGTCTGCGTGGCTGGCACAGCGCGGCTGGCACAGCGCGGTGGCAGCAGCATCGGCAAATGTTTTGGTTCCGACTAAGGTTCGAGCCTTCGGGGATATAGATTGAACACGGCCACTATTAATTTCTGCTGCATTATTTACTTGCGTTTCGGTTTGTTTGTAATTTCGCGAGTGTGTTTTTTGCCGAAGCGTTAATCCGTTCAGACAGGTGCGTCACGTTGCATTTGTGTCAGTCGCGTGAACCCCATTGGATGACACGAGCACGTAAATGTAAAGCTTTACGGGTGAAAAATCCCTTAACGTTCCGGTGAAACCGTTTAGCATAGGGACCCAGTCACGCTGCGGATATTAATCGAAGTGGTTTAATCGGTCTAACCCTCTGCTCTTCGATGGTTGCTCTTCAGAGCTGTTCTTTCGGGAAAGCCGTGTCACTGAGCGCTCTCCCTCCCACATTGGAGGCAACATCGGGCGCAATGATGCTTCCAAGGTAGGAGGCGAAACGTCGCGCGGGAGAGCGCTCAGTGACACGGATATCCCGAAAGAACGGCTCTGATGAGCAACCGTCGCGAATCGATCCGTGAAAACCCTACATCGGTTCCTCTCGTCTCTGTCCATCGGCTCGATGTGTCCGTCTTAAGCCTCTTTGCCGTCACCATCTGTCTCCGCGTATCTGTGTTGCTGTCTGCCCAGTTCTATTTTCGGGCACGTATCTTTGTCAATCTAAACGTATCCGTTTTGACAGGCACTTGATGTACAACGCTGTCCGTGCCAGCGGTGCTTTATTAATACACCATGACACGCGCGTCTCCACACGTCGCCTCATTCGTTCTCTCCAACGAGGTGCGGCGGAAGTCGCTTTACCGAGAATCATTGTTTGATTCGGGCGGGTTCGAATCCCGGCTCGTGTGCCTTTCTGTGTGGAGTTCGCCACTAAGCGGCGGTGACGTCACCACGGCGCCTGTGCCAGGCCATATGCACCCCGAGGCCACGTGAAGTGTCGAAGGCTCGTCGACACACACACATACACACACACACGTACGTCCAGCTCTCCATCTCTCTGGCT
>JAZEWU010000043.1:1617038-1629971 GCA_036362915.1 Geotria australis | reverse complement strand
CGTACTGACTAAATTTCCCCCAGGCGCCCTGCGTTGGACTGGTGTTCCCCTGCCTCGCGCCCCGTGTCTGCCGGGATAGGCTCCGGCTCACCGCGACCCTCTACATGATTACGCGGTTTCTGAAAATGGATGGATGGATGGAATGGCGCGGTGCAAAGGCAGCATAGCTCGCACAGGCTAGTTCGCTCAACAGTATCCGAGGAGCCTGATTAATGTCGAACTGTGGAACCACCGTTTTGTCACACACTCGGGGTGGGTGGGGGTCGGGCGGAACGTAACTACATTAGCATCGATCGGCTGCAAAAAAATTGTGTTGCCATCATCATGGCCGTGGCTTGGAGCGACCGCAGCGCGCCCCTTAAATCAAGACAGCCCGCCAATTGCAAATATCGAATGGTTTACAGGAGGAGGGGAGTCATTTGACCACGTGGCAGCCTTGTGAATTCTTTAACTGCCGCCGCGGTGAAAGTAAGTTGTAACGAGCCGGGATGTAAATGTATTAGTTATTGCAAAGCGGCGGAATAATCGCCGTCGGTTGTCGGTACTCGTTTAATCCTACGCGGGCTCGCGGCCCGGGGGCCCCGGAGCCTATCCCGGCAGACGCAGGGCGCAAGGCAAGGCGGGGTCCCGCTTTCAGAACTTGCGAGCTCACAATGTGTTTTCTGCCGTAATAATAATAGTAGCATTTTATATAGCGCTGCACAAGGGCCGCGAAGAGAACGGCATGTATATATATATCCAGTGTTAGAGCTATGAGCCAGTGTTAGAGATAGGAGCCAGTGTTGAATCGCTGGAATCCCGTTTCCAGAGCTTGCAAGCTCACCGGGTATTTTCCACTGTAATAAAACAAAATCTATCTACCTATGGACTAGCGTCCCATCCTCGGTGTTTCCCTGCCTTGCGCCCTGTGTCTGCCGGGATGGGCTCCGGCTCACCGCGACCCTGTATAGGATTACGCGGTTTCTGAAAATGCATGGATGGACGGATCTCTCTACCTGCGGTCCCCTGCTCAACCGTGGAATGTTCCATTCTCGTAGCAAAAAGGGGGGTGTTCGGAGGTGAGCGGGCGCATAAACACCGCTCCTGCGCCTCATTACTGATTAATGGCGCACCTCTTGCCCCACCTCCTGTTAAGCATCACTTAAGTTGGCGCCTGCCGCCTCTGAATAATTAATCCCCCCACCCAACCTCTGCACGTGTCGCGCTGAATAAATAACGCGTCCCGGCGCTCTTCGAGAAACACAATTTATGAAAGCGTTGTGTTGTCCCGACGACAACATCCAGTACTATCCGGGTCACGATACCACCTCCGCACCCTGGTTTGTGTCCTTCGCTACAAACGCGTCGAATTCTTACATGGTTTTTTATTTATTTTATCAACGTGTATTATCGCCGGTCACTCCGGTTTCCTCCCACAGTCCAAAGACAAGCTGCTGTATAGGTTAATTCGCCTGCGGACTAAATTTCCCCAGGTGACCTGTGATGGACTGGCGTCCCATTCTGGGTATAGTCCTGCCTTGCGCCCTGTGTCTGCTGGGATAGGCTCCGGCTCACCGCAACTCCGGGCAGGAATCAGCGGTTTCTGACAATGGATAGATGAAAGGGTTACGTTCTTTCACAATCCGTCCGGTAAGTGGATTTCCCTATATCGAAGTTAATTATTCAAAACGTGTAGCATCGTATTTATTTTACGAAGCTACACCGCACTCGGTCGAGCGGCAATTCTGGTGCGGTGGGGTAAAATGTGGGCACTCACGCGTCTTCCAGAACGTCCGGCCATCGCGCCAGAGTGGGGAAAAAAATAGGCCAAACAAACCCTCTCGCTCAACGTGATTGTCTACATCTCGCCTCTAGCGGAGGTTCTTCCGCCAACAGGGCGGCGTGAGCAGGCGCTTGCAGTGCTGCGCCTTTATCTGTTTAGGATTATAGATAGCGGGCCGAGCCAGCGTTTCCGCACATTTTGACGGTCTATTCATAAACGCGATTTAATTATATACCAGCGGGGGTCTGTGGGGCATCTCTGTAATGCGATATCGCTAAAGAAACACGTTGCTACAGGATATGGTGCGAGCGAAGTGCTGAGCGGTCAGTTTCCCCAATGGCCGTGTCTCCATCCCGGCGCTAGGCTCACGAACAGTTCATCACAATTCGAACTCGATTCGATTCTTCGAAGCGTGAGGGTTACATGACAGTTGTTTCCCCATTGCAACAAGTTCTTCTTTAGTCGCAGACAGCCCTTCAACATTTAGAGTACAGCCTCACTGACCCCACAGTTTAGCTGACCGTTTGACCTAGTTTGGCACGGTGGCACAGTGAGTAGCGCTGCCACTTCACAGCAAGAAGACCCCAGGTTCGATTCCCGGCTCGGCTGCCTATCCTTGTGGAGTTTACATGTTCTCCGCGTGTGCTTTCGCTGGGTACTCCGGTTTCCTCCCACAGTAAAAAAAAAACCCCACGCTTCTGCCGTTGTCATCTAGGATAATTCGCTGCCGACTAAAATTGCTCCCGGTGACCTGAAATGGCCTGGCGTACCATCCTGGGTATAGCCCTGCCTTACGCCCTGTGTCTGCTGGGATAGGCTCCGCCGCCCGACCCTAAACAATATTAAGCCGTTACTGATTAAGAACTAATTAATAAACTGCGCGTTTTAATTGCGCTCGCTTGCGATTAACAAGGAAAGCATTTCATTAGCGCGTAATTAGATAATAATTAACTATTTACGATGTAATATTTACAACACTTAAAGCATGTACCGAATCACCACGGCGCGGTTTAATCCGACCCAATTACCGTCGCTGTGAAGCAGAGGGGGTGGGGGTGGCGGATGTATGCGGGGAGCGGTGGTGCAGCGGTTAGCGCCCCGAGTTCGAGTCCCGCTCACGGCCACCAAACGCCGGTGACAATTTTCTGAACAGTTCTGGACCTCCCCTAGGGTCGGCTCAGCCTTGCTGGTGCGGTGTGCGGTGTGTAAACAGCTCTACTTAGGCAAAGGCATCCGGGTGTGGTGATGGTCGCTAACGGCACTTGACCCTACAGTCTGTCAAGGCTATACGTAGGAGCTATGTCTTGACAAGGCCCCCCACCAGAAATCCCTGAAAACCTGGGTAAATTTTGGGGCCTTCTTTTGCGAGATGCGCGAGGTGGCCCTGTAAGATTGGAGGTGATGTGAGGTAGAATGACCGGTCTCAACCGGCGGTTTGCGACCCATCAGTGGACCGCGAGCGCCACCCTAGTGGTTCGTAATGACCAGACCTAAGTGGGCTTGACGTACAAAAAGTTTGAGAACCTCTGTTCGGAAAAAAATATTGAGTATGAGTGCACGATAAGTGTGTTCCATTCTGACCTGTTTTGATTGTCAATGCAGTGGTAAACATCTGCGCCTCACAGAAATAAGGTCTTGCTTGAGGCGGTTCTATTCTCGCCTCGGGCGCCTTTCTGCGTGGAGTTTGTGTGAAAAACGTTGGTGCCGCCTAACGGCCTGGATGCTCCCCTCCGCCTCTCTGCGGGTTTCCTCTCGCCTCTGAGTCGTTCTCTCTCGGCATTAATACCCTGGAAATTGAATGAATATACGCCACGCGTTACAAATGGCATGTATTGTTAATATTATTGTTGTGTTTATTATAAATCCGTGAGAAATGCTCTTGCGTGCTCGCAAAGAGCACTGTTTGTTGAAAGATGTTTACATGATTCATACCGTGGATTCAACTCGCGGGGAGCTGCATCGCTCATCAGAGCGCGAGTCTCATACTCTGGTTTGTTTACAAGCCCCACGATGACTTACTCTGCACCAGCGCTGCTCGTTGTATTATTTATTAGGCCTGTTTACTCATGAATAGCCTCACGTGGGCCTTACACGGGAGGGCGGAACGGTGGCATAGCGGTGAGTAGCGCTGCCGCCTCGCAGCCAGGACCCGGGCTCGAATCCCGGCTCGGGTGCCTTTCTGCGCGGAGTCTGCATGTTCTCCCCGTGTCCGCGTGGGTTTTCGCCGGGCACTCCGGTTTCCTCCCACGTAAATAAGTCATTGGTGTACCGGTGTAGATTTGTCACGGCTCGATGTGTGATGATTATTGCTCCCCATGGCTGCTCTTTCGAGATAGCCGTGTCACTGAGAGCTCCCCTTCTCTCCTTCGCGACGTTTCGACTCCCAAGTTGGAGGCAACATCAGGCATTCTGAACAGCTTAGCTGAAACAATTACTAGCATCATGTTAATTTTAATGAGATGTTACTGCCCTAGTACGAAAACACTTATTTGAGGAATTAATGTTTTTTTAATCTTACACAGCACATTCAATAGAAGTCCATCCATGCATCCATTTTCAGAAACCGCTTAATCCTGTACAGGGTCGCGGTGACCCGGAGCCTATCCCGGCAGACACAGGGCGCAAGGCAGGGGAACACCTAGGATGGGACGCCAGTCCATCGCAGGGCGCCTGTGGAAATTTAGTCAATACGCCAATTAACCTGGCAGCATGTATTTGGACGATGGGAGGAAACCGGAGTGCCCGGTGGCGAAAACCCACGCGGACACGGGGGAAGAACATGCAAACTCCACACAGAAAGGCACCCCGAGCCGGTAAACGAACCCGGGACCTTCCTGCTGTGAGGCGAGAGCGCTACCCACTACGCCACCGTGCCGCCCCCATTCAATAGAAGTGCTCCTTAATTTCGCGCGGCCCCACCGCTGTTGTGTACTTATTGCCAGGCTATTAGCAAAGCACCCGAACGACGCTACACGCACCACCAATATACCTATTGGGAAACGATCCGATAATTGCCTATTAATTTCCCGGAATTACCATACAGTTATCCGCAAATTGCACGCATCGGACGCTTGCAGTAAAAGTTAATTTATCGCCTTTTATTTTTATTATTTTTATTATTATTGATGAACCCCAACGAACCATTGAGGGAGAGGCGGGAGGCATTTCTGCCGACAGCGCTTCGCTGAATACTTTTTGTTTTACTGCGTGGCTGTATACTGCTGCGGAGAGCCAACAACTATTCACAAGATAGATAGATAGATATTTGTTATTACGGCAAAAAAAAATACTCTGTGAGCTTGCAAGCTCTGTAAGCGAGACTCCTGCGACACAACAAACGTTGAGACTAAATAGATAGATGTTTGTTATTACAGCGGAAAATTCCCAGTGAGCTTGCAAGCTCTATAAGCGGGATTTCTGCATACTACAAACGGTTCGAATTCACCAACATGAGCAATACATACAATCGGGATAGCCGTGTCGAGCGATCTCTCTCGCGACGTTTCGCCTCCTACGTTGGAGGCATCTTCAGGCCTCCAAAGTGGGAGGCGAAACGTCGCGAGGGAGAGAGGGGGAGCACTCGATACGGCTTTCCCGAAAGAACTTGAAAGCACCTATGGAGTCTCTATGTCTCTCTATGAGTCTATATCCATCTCTATGCGTCTCTGTATCTCTATGAGTCTCTATGTATCTGCCTAGCTATCAAGTTGTACAGTTGCAGCGAGGCAGACATTTTTACTATAATCGGGATCTAAGACGGCTCATCGAAGGAAGCGACTGTACCTTCATCCATCCATTTTCAGAAACCGCTAAATCCTCTACAGGGTCGCGGTGAGCCGGAGCCTATCCCGGCAGACACAGGGCGCAAGGCAGGGGAACACCGAGGATGGGACGCCAGTCCATCGCAGGGCACCTGGGGGCAATTTACTCAGTAGGCCAATTAACCTGGCAGCATGTCTTCGGACGGTGGGAGGAAACCGGAGTGCCCGGCGAAAACCCACGCCGACACTGGGAGCTTGTAGCTTCAATCTCGCAGTTATTTTCTTACCAAAAACGAGGCGCGGCCGCCACGACATCTGGTTCACCAACAATCCATCCATCGCTGAGGATAATAAGTTGCGGACATCCCGCGGTGGCGAGTGAGGGTCGTGAAGATGATCGCTATGATGACCGAGCGGCATCGTGGGGCGCGTGTGAGAGCTTTCGGTGATAAAACCCCATCGCTCATTCACAAGGGAACGCGCCCGGAGCGCGGAAATTGCCTGTTGTTTTAATCAGGAGGCTGTAACAGTTTGCACTTTTCCTCCGTGAATGGCTGAACGGGTCTGGCCGATGCGCCGAGCCACCTCTCAGACTAATAATGGAAAAAATTATAACGATGAGGAGGGCGGCACGGTGGTGGCGCAGTGGGTAGCGATGTCGCCTCACAGCAAGAAGGACCCGGGTTCGAATCTCGGCTCGGGTGCCCTTCGGTGTGGAGTTTGCATGTTCTCCCCGTGACCGCGTGGGTTTTGCCGGGCACTCCGGTTTGCTCCCACCGTCTAAAGACATGCTGCCAGGTTAATTGGCCTATTGAGTAAATTTCCCCAGGTGCCCTGCGATGGACTGGCGTCCAATCCTGGGTATAGCCCTGCCTTGCGCCCTGTGTCTGCCGGGATAGGCTCCGGCTCACCACGACCCTGTACAGGATTAAGCGATTTCTGAAAATGGATGGATGGAAAACGATGCGATTGATGGTTGCCTGTCAAAGCTGTTCTTTCGGGATAGCCGTCTCGAGCGCTCTCCCTCGACACGGCTATCCCAAAAGAGCAGCTCTCGAGAGACACCCTCGGCGGTTCGGTGACCACCTCCCGCCGCCCGCATTGCCGGGTTAAAGGCCCCGAGCCGCGCTAGATATCTCAATTTCCAGCAGATTAAATATTTATTCCGCTGTTATTTGTGCACTCGCTTATTGCTTTATGTGGTGCCCTCTCTCTTCGTCCACACGCGACAAGTCCCGAGCTATTGCTGCCCGTGTACGTACGTGTGTACTTGTTTGTGTGTGCGTACGTGTGTGTGTGTCCGCTCACGGCCAACACCAGTGACGATTTTCTGAAACCGGTCCCGGGTCTCCCCTAGGTCGACTCAGCCTCAAATGAGTACCTAGTGCGGTGTGTAAACATCGCCACTAGGGAGACAAAGGCGGCCGGGCGTGGTGCTGGTCACCCACCCCCTCGTGTGCGGTGCTCGCTAACGGCACTTGCCCCTACAGTCTGTTAAGCCTATACGGGGGATCTTTGTTATATTTGTGAGTTCGGAGGCGCGATGGTCACAACGTGAGCAGAGCGCCGGGCCGGTACAATCCTGGGAGTTGGCACGGTGGGGCAGCACAGGTGGTGCCTCGGCCACTCAGCTCGGTCACTTAGCTCATGGCAGCTGGGTCTGTCCCGTTGCCTCCTCCAACCCTTGCACCTAGCCTGACGCACCAGTGTATGGGAGACTCTAACGTCGAAGTTTATGGGAGGATTTAAGATTGGAGTGTATGGGAGGAGGGGGCGGCACGGTGGTGTAGTGGGTAGCGCTGCCGCCTCACAGCAAGAAGGTTCCGAGTTCGAATCCCCGGCTCGGGGGCCTTTTTGTGTGGAGTTTGTATGTTCTCCCCCGTGTCCGCGTGGGTTTTCGCCGGGCACTCCGGTTTCCTCCCACCGTCCAAAGACATGCTGCCAGGTTAATTGGCCTACTGAGTAAACTTGCTCCAGGTGCCCTGCGATGGACTTGCGTCCTATCCTGGGTATAGCCCTGCCTTTAGCCCTGTGTCTGCCGGGATAGGCTCCGACTCACCGCGCGACCCTGTACAGGATTAAGCGGTTTCCGGAAATGGATGGGTGTATGGGAGGATTCAACATTGGTAGTTTATGGAAGGATTTGACATTGAAGTGTATGGGAGGACTGCGATGGACTGGCGTCCCATCCTTGGTGTTTCCCTGCCTTGCGCCCTGTGTCTGCCGGGATAGGCTCCGGCTCACCGCGACCCTGTATAGGATTAAGCGGTTTCTGAAAATGGATGGATGGATGTATGGGAGGATTTATCATTGAAGTCTATGGGGGTGTTAAATCATCTCAAGCGTGAGCTTTGAGGTTCACGGCATTGAGAACATTCCTGGCGCATCCCCTAGGTGTGACCAACTGATTCCCGCTCCGCCCGGTATCGCGATCACAAGAATCGATGTAAAAAAATAAAATAATATTTTTAACAATCGTCGACCAGTCAGTCACATTGCGCGCGCGTTTGTAGGGAACGTCAAACGCACGGCCTCGTTCGCCGTACAGCGAGTGGGTAATCGCCCACACTGCGTAATGCACTAATCCTCACCGCATTAGTCGCGTAATACCCAAGGCATCGCGACTCTAATGCCGAAAGCAAAATAGGTATTATAGCCGGCAATACCGATAACAAAAAAACAGGCCCGTCGTGGCAAACATGATTTAAGATCAAAAGGCCATCAATTCCCAACGCTGTTTACGCCACTGAGCGTTGCCATCTGCTGAATGCCACAAATAGTGCTGTAGGTTTTTCGCGGATCGATGTGCGGGAATTGTTCGCGAGAGATGCTCGTTCGGGATAGCCGCGTCGAGCGATCTGTCGCGCGTTCTGTCGCCGCTCGTCACGGACAACCGTGGTTCGAACCCAGCAGCCGCCCTGGTTAATACTGCAGTGGCGTCCTATCCGTAAACATCCAACGCGGTAATTCGCTTCACGGCGGACGTTAAAGATCCAGTGACGCGGATCGAGAGAGTAAGCGGTTGTGCTCGCTAACAGCACTTGACCCTACGTTATGTCAAGGCTATACGGGGAATGTTTGTCTTTGTGCGCGTTGGTCTCCGTGCCAGCCTGCGAGCGTGCCAGTAGCGCGGGCCACGTTCATCGTACAGAGCGCGGAGCCAAGCCGTGAGATGAGCCAGCGAACTACGCGGTGCCCACATTACACATGCCGCCGCTCAATTCTCGCGTGTGGCAATATGTTACCGAGCTAAGTGCCAACGTCAGGATCCGTCCCTGTGTCCGAGCCAGCTTTGCAGCGGACCGAACGCTGTGGTACCGATGTCGGTTTTGTCGCGGCTCGCTGTGTGAGTATTGCTGGCCTTTCGGGGCACAAGGTATGTCAGAAACGACTTATGCCTCCATCGCGTGGGGAGGCGAAACGTCGCGAAGGAGAGAGGAGGAACGCCCGGCACGGCTATCCCGAAAAAGCAGCTCCTAAGAGCAATTCTCATTTTTTTTAAATATAATATTATTACTATTTCGGAGGGGGTTTTTTCTGCTATTGTTGTTGTTGAGACTCTCGCTGAGAAAAAGTTAAACGCTTTGAAACTCAGATCGATGCGTGATAAGCACAGTCTCTCCTCGACGTACGACATATGCGACCTACGACCACCCGGAATTACGATCACCTCGGCTGGCCGCGCTGCCGTAAGGCAGCCATATTTGTTATTGTCTGGGTCTCAGTCTGTGTTTAGGAGGCCTAGCAGCTGGTTGTGTTTTCTTTACAAACTCTTCTAAGAGTATTTTCGACTTACGACCAAATCGACTTACGACAAGGACACTGAAACGTAACCCGGTCGTAAGTCGAGGAGAGACTGTACCACCTTTCAGCCGGCCGGGTAAATATTCGAGTCTCTCGCCGTCTCACGCTAAACAAATCTCAACCGAACTGCCGGCCCGTGCTCCACGACCGAGGGCGTGAATCGATATCTCCTCCCGAGGTGTTAATGCCTTGGCCCACGTTGCTGGCGAGCTTTGCGATTGAGTAAATACGCCGCGACGCAATGGGCTGGGGGGGAGTGGTTCTCCTTGGCTACGTTCTGTAACAGCTGCCACCCGACCAGTCTGTTTGCACTGCGGACAAGAGCGAGTGTAATTAAACCAATTCGCGTGTCCTCGATGGCCGAATGAATCTCCCTTAAAGGCCTTTATTTTACCGGACGAAGCCCGGTGGAGTCACGTGGGGGGGGTTCTCCGAGGTCTGGGACGGAACCGCGTGACGTCTGGCCGATGGCGGATTTGAAAGCGGATTTGTCGGCGGATGCACGACGGATTGTCAGTGGATCGTCGGTTGATTTACGGTGGATTATCAGTGGATTGCATGCAAGTGGATCGTCGCTGGATTGCCAATGGATTGTTGCTCGATTGTCAGTGGGATTGTCAGTGGGATTGTCAGTGAGATTGTCAGTGGGATTGTCAGTGGGATTGCCAATTAATTGCTCGGCGCATTGTCGAAGGATTGTCGTTGGATTGCCGGCGCATTGTTGATGTAATTGTCAGTGGATTGGCGGTCCGAATTACTGGTGGATCGAGAGTGGATTCCAAGTGGATTGTCGGTGTGGCAGACGGGCGGCACCTGGAGACGTAGGAGGCGGAGGAGAGGACCTGGAGGCGGACCAATGAGTCGGCAGCGTTTCGCTAATGACTTGCTTAATGTAAACTAAATGTCACCGCTATTTCCGAGAGAGGTAGAGCTCGTGACACAAGCAGCTAATTAACGCGAGAGCCCGATGTGAAATACTATTCTCTGCGAGCGGGTTGTGACCTTACACCGGGGAGCTGCCAAAACAACATCAATTAATATCCAGCGCCAGGATTAATAATGTATTGTTTGATTCGTGCGCTGACGAAACAATACAATTAGCGAAGCGGGTTCCGCGCTTTGGGGTATGCGAGTGGCGGGCTGGCGCGGTGGGGAACATCTGCGCCTCACGCGGAGAATGGTCCCGTCCGACACGGTTCGATTCCACACTCGGGCGCGCCGTTTCTGTGCGGAGTTTACGCGTGGTTTCTCGCCCCCGTGTTCTGCGTGGGTTTCCTCCGGGTTCTCCGGTTTTCCTCCCACAACTAATGGAGAAGGAGAGAGAATGGGTAAAGGCTTGACACGGCTTTGAATTCGATTCGATTCTTCGAAGCGTGATGGTGATATGACAGTTTCCCATTGCAACAAGTTCTTCTTTAGTCGCAGACAGCCCTTCAACATTTAGAGATATAATAGTCAGTGCTGGCCTTAAAGGCGGCGGGCATTGGTCTCTCTTCTTGCTTCAGACTGAGGCGCTTCTGGCATCTGTCGAGCTTGTGGACATCGTTGTCTTTCAGCTCCTCGGCTTCGAAGTGTTTGGTAGAATTAGCAGGTAATACCAAGTATTACTTGACACGGATCGCGACGTGAACGCTGCTACCTTGACACGGCTATCCCGACGGAACAGCCCTGGAGAGCAATTCTCAAAACATCGAGCCGTGACAAACCTACATCGGTACAACGACACCTCAATCATCCCTCCTTTTTCAGGAGCGGAGGAGCCGCAGACTCGAGCGGCGATTACACACCCACGATCCTCTTATCTCTCGATGTTTTCCCCAAGAGCGATGGGAGCCGAATAAGAGGCAACAAGCGTGAGCCCGACCAACCGGGCTCATGCTGGGTTCACACGAGGCCTCTCCCCCGATCGACTGCACGCCTACCATCGCACAGATTCTACGAGAAACAAGCCCCTCACGAGACTACGAGACCTTTTTGCCATTATACAATCCATCTATCTATTTTCAGAAACCGCTTAATTCTGTACAGGGTCGCGGTGAGCCCGAGCCCATCCCGGCAGACACGGTGAGCAAGGGCAGGGTTATACCCAGGATGGGACGCCAGTCCATCGCAGGGCACCGGAGGTAATTTAGTCCGCAGGCCGATTAACCTCTGCAGCGGGGATCAAGGTAGAAGCGTTTACGTCGCGATTCCTGTCAATACTTGGTATTCCCTGCAAATTCTACCAAACACTTCGAAGCCGAGCTGAAAGACAACGATGTCCAGAAGCTCAACAGATGCCGGAAGCCCCTAGTCTGGAACAAGAAGAGAGGCCAATGCCCGCCTTTAAGGCCAGCACTGACTATTATATCTCTAATTGTTAAAGGGCTGTCTACAACTAAAGAATAGCGTCTTGCAATGGGAAACTGTCATATAACCATCACGCTTCAAAGACTCGAATCGAATTCGAAGCGGTAACATCCGCGCCTCACAGAAAGAACGTCCTGCCCGAGGCGGCTTGATTCCCGCCTCTAACGCTGGCTTCTATGTCTAACACTGTGACTCCTATCTCTAACACTGGCTCCTATCTCGAACACCGGCTCCGATCTCTAACACAAGCGTCACGGTGTTTCAGATAGGAGCAAGTGTTAGAGATAGGAGCCAGTGTTAGAGGCGGGAATCAAACCGCCTCGGGCAGGACCTTCTGTCTGTGAGGAGCGGATGTTACCGCTGTGCCACCCGACCACCCGCTTGCCTGCCACTCAGCAGTCTCTTACAGTAAGCTATTAACATATTCAATTCGTATATTGAGGCAGCCCATATTTAGCCCAGAGCAAAGTGGTGAATCAAGTATGGTTTGTTTTATTATAATAATAGCATTTATATAGCGCCTTTCACCCGAGGGTCACAAAGCGCTGCACAAGGCTGTGGAGAGAACGACATGTCAACAACGACAGAGAACCGAAAATCGGCAACAATTTTTTTATTTTTTTTATAATTTTCCTTGTTACTTATCGTTAGTTATTAAACGTGGGGCCTTTGGGCTCCTGGAATGGAGCGTTGCAGAAGTAATGTGTAGATTCTCCTCTCTGTCAATGTGTATTTGCGTCTCTCTTAATAATTGAAGCAGGGTTATGCAGTGTGTGTCGTATTAACGTTTTCCGTAATGTTGTAGATGGATAGATGTGTATTATTACAGCAGCAAAAAATACCCGGTGATATTACAAGCTCTTTACAGGATTCCTACGACACGACGAACACGCGAATTGATAATAACAAGTTAAAACAAAAACCTTAACCATTTTCACACGGCATTGCCCATATGTGACCAAATAAAACATAAAATACTGGGCAGTTAAAACAGTTAAACATTGCAATGGGTAAACATTATGCCACATTAAGAGAGCAAACAAGTGCAACGTTTGCAACATTTCTGACACAAATCAAGATTTGGAATCACAGCGAGGCAGAAATGTAGGTTTTCACGGCTCAACGCACGATGGTTGCTTTTTAAAGTTCTTCTGTCGGGGATGGCCGTGTCACCGAGCGCTCCGCGTCTCGCCTTCGCCACGTTTCGCCTCCCACGTTGGAGGCATCTTCAGGCGTCCTGAGACTCAGAACGAAAGC
>JAZEWU010000043.1:1583332-1596033 GCA_036362915.1 Geotria australis | reverse complement strand
CCATCACGAATCGAGCCGTGAAAACATACATCAGTACATTCATTCATTATTATTATTAACAATCTGCTCGCGAACTTAATGTTATTAACGCGTGATAACAAGGGGGCTATTTAATACACATCGATTATCCAGCTCGTGCCTTTTCCATTTGTTCTGGTTGTCGTCCATACATCATTACCACGTTTTAGTAAACGTAAACTGATTAAATCGAAGGTAATGTGTTTACGTTACAAATTACTAACATCTTATTATCGCGTGAAGGGGCTCGGGTGGTATGAATTAAATATGAAACAGCAAACTTGCGATTAATCCTCTTACCAACATCGCGTGAGTAACTGTCACAAGGGAGTTTTTGTGATTTTCAAAAATAGCAAATGTGTTTTCTTCCAACAATAACAATAAATGCAATTTCTAACGCGTGGCACATATTCATTCTAATTAGAAGGGATTCATTCGAAGAGAGAATGACTCAGAAGCACCAGGTGGCCTCTGAGTCATTCTCTCTTCGTGACCAACGTTATCCAAAGTATCGCTTTTATTTTCGAGTTAGGCCAATTCGTTACTACTTCAGCGCCACGCCGGGATGTTGAAGAGAGAACCCACAACATTTACAATGAAGCCACGACGTTTCGCTGATAGTTGCAATCAGCTTCTCTAGTGTTGGGCCAATCAGTTTGAAGGACAATGGCTGTTTGCAAACTCGAACCTTTGCACAAGGTGTCCGTTTGGTGTTTCAAAATCTTAACACTTATCTCATCGCCAGAAAGGGGGTCAAGGTAGAAGCGTTCACGTCGCGATCCCTGTCAGGTAATACTTGGTGTTGCCTGCGAATTCTACCAAACACTTCGAGGCCGAGGAGCTGAAAGACAACGATGTCCAGAGGTTGACCATCGTGCTTCGAAGAATCGCAAAGAAGAAGATTGCCAGATAAGGTAAAAACCACCTTGTATATTTTGATATTAATTGTACACTGGCAAAAAAAATATGTGTCCATAGTCGGGTCGCCAGGCTTGTAGCCCAGCGCGCTAACCACTGGGCCACCGCTCCGCATTGTAAACGTACACACCTGCATCTCGAGACCTTCTTGTTATGCGATTATGTGCGAGAAATGCATCTCGCAAAGAGGAATGTCAATACGTATTATATTTACACGTGCAACGCGAATGTGTACTGAATTCACAATGCGCGTACATACATTCATACATGCATATGTAAGAGGTCCGAGCGTGTGTACATGCTCACGCACAGCCGCGCGTACTGAAATCACACGATGGTAGACGGGAACATGAATACAATTAGAAATCCAAGGTGACTCTTAAACATCACGGGGACTCTAATCATTTGCTATACCTGGCGTGGGGTCTAAAGTGATCGGAATAGCCAGAGACAAAGATCCACCTCGTGTGGCCTTAACGGACTGTAGGGTTCAAGCTCCGATATTGTTTACGTTGGTTAATTCGCACGCGTGTTCGCATCGCGGGAATCCCACTTTGAGAGCTTGCTGTGATAATCAACATGTTTCTATGTCTGTGTTAAGGAGTAGCACTTATCTTGGACAGCACGACACTCAACGGGTTAGGTGGCCCGCACCACTCGCGATTTTTATTTTGTGTCAATTTGCGTGTTTGCTGCGTCGCAGGAATTTCGCGAAATGCTTGCAATAATAGACATCTATCCATCTATCCATCTATCCACCACGCCGGGCCACCTTTGTCTCCCTAGCGGTGATATTTACACACCGCACCAGGCTACTCATTTGAGACCGAGTCGACCTAGGGGAAGCCCAGAAATGGGTTCAGAAAATCGTCACGGCTGTTGGCCGTTCAGCCAGAATCAAACTCGGGTCGCTTAACCGTTACACTAGCGCTCCCCAGTAAATCACACTCACCCATCGGTCTCTCCCCCCCCCCATCCTGCTATCGACCACTGTTGTCAGGCCCTGTTTGCTCAGCGGTTGAACGAGTGGCTATCGTGATGATACCATGGGGCCGCACGGTGTCACGGTGAGCAACCTCACAGCCAGAAGCTCCCCGGGTTCCATGCCCGGCTCGGGTGCCTTTCTGGTGTGGAGTTCGCACGTTCGGCCCGTGTGTCCGCGTGGGTTTTCGCCGGGTACTCCGGTTTCGTGCCATAGTCCAAAGACACGCTGCCGCCGCTGTTGGCTAGAGTGATTTGTCCTGACTGAACTTTGGGTAATGACCGAAAGAACGAGAACGCGGATACAAGCGGCAGAAATGAGGTTTCTCCGCAGGGTTGCTGGGCTCACTCTCCGTGACAGGAGCACAGAAATCCGGGAGACCCTAAGAGTAGAGTCGCTGCTTCTTCGGATTGAGAGGAGCCAGTTGAGGTGGTTCGGGCATCTGGTAAGGATGCCCCCTGGAAGGCTCCCCCGGGAAGTCTAGCAGGCACGGCCCACTGTGCGGAGACCTAGAGGCCGACCCAGGACACGCTGGAGGGATTATATCCTTCGGCTGGCGTGGGAACGCCTGGGAATCGCCCAGGAAGAGCTGGACTCTGTTGCTGAGGAAAGGGATGTCTGGTCCACTCTCCTTGGACTGCTGCCACCGCGACCACCACCAGGACAAGCGGTTTAGAAAATGGATGGACGGATGGATGATAAATAGGCACAGGTGCCCTGAAATTTTGGAACTTGTTTATCACGCACCGGCGCTGGACAACTGTTAGAAAAGGCTACGCAGCTGGACGCTTCCAATTTAGCTTCGATACAAACTGACTGATTGTCTGGTGTAGCGGTGGGAGGGGGTCCCAGTGGTTCAACTGGCGTCTCTGAGTTACGGGGGGCAGGAAGCGCCAGCCCTCAAACGCTGAATGCAATCGGTGAGCCCAGGCCGGTGGCTCAGCCAACTTGTGTGGCTCCCTCGGGGAAAATGGACACCGTTTGACAGCTATTCCCACGCTAATGAATGAATATAAATAACAACGGTGAATTTATATTAAGGATTGGTAGCGGGGCGAGGGGGTTTTGTAAATGAAAATATATATTTTAAACGCGAGATATATATATTTTTTGGAATTTGATATGCCTGTGGGGGGGGGGTTTGTCCGGGTTCGGATTTTTATTCATTAAGTTTTAATAAGTTTTGATTGTTTTGGCAGTGTGCGTTTAATTTGATTCACAGTGACCAACCAGTATGATGTATGCTCAATTAACCCCCCTGCGCGCGTGCCACGCGGCATGGGCTGGCCCGCGTCCAGAAACCGACTCACAAAGCTCCGGACGCGCGCATTAGGGAGGTTAATCACGGGATGTTGGTCTCTTTTATAAGGAAGCAAATAAAACAACGGTGATTTAAGAGCAAACCTGCGACTTTATTTCTGCGAGGCGGTAATCGCTGCTCTACTGCGCCACCGTGCCACCCCAGGCAAACGGCTCCAGGTGGACGCCAGTCCATCGCAGGGCACCGGGTGGCAATTTATTCAGAAGGTCAATTAATCTAGGCAGCAGCACCCGAGCCGGGAGTCGAACCGGGTGGGGGAACTTCTTGCTGCGAGGCGGCAGCGCTACTCACCGCGCCACCGTGCCGCTCGCGGGAAACCCTACTCCATCAGTCGGGCCCATGTTTCCTGCCGCCGGCAAAAATGCTCCCCGTTCTCTCCGAAATTGCCCATGAATAAAAAAAAAAACAAAAGTCGTCGCGAAGGCAACGCAACGAAACGGCTGCAGATGCCTGCTGTGTGTGTGTGTGTGAGTTTTAGCCGCCTGGCACTCTGCCCCGCTGTTGTGAGCGTCGGTCGTTCTTCCTGCCCCCGGCGTTTTATCCGGCCGGATCAAATTCAGTGTTAGAGAGATAGGATCCATTCTTGCATTGCAGGAATCCAGCATCCACAGCTTATAAGTATTAGAGATAGGAGCCAGTGTTAGAGATAGGAGCCGTTGTTAGAGATAGCAGCCAGTGTTGTATTGCAGGGATTCCGCGCCACACGCCCACACTCCTGGGACCATCCATCCATTTTCTAAACCGCTTGTCCTGGTGAGGGTCGCGGTGACAGCAGTCCAAGGAGAGTGGACCAGACATCCCATTTCCTCAGCAACAGATTCCAGCTCTTCCTGGGGCTCCTGAGACATTCTGATAAATATTAATTTTGGATAAATTACATCGGCTACGGCAACGGGCTTGCGGTGTAACACCCGTGAACACGAAGATTTGATTCTCGGCAGGTACAAGTGTTGCCGGGGATGTTAATGTTTATCCCGAGTCGATTTAAACACGCGTCTCCAATGTGCGAATGTCATTATTTTGTCGGTATGCATTGGCGGGCAGGGCGTCTATGCATTGGTAATATTTTTCCCTACTCACATAAAGAAGGTCCTGGCCCGAGGCAGCAATCCAACCACCTCGGGCGCCTTTCTGTGCGGAGTTTGTGTGTTTGCCCCCTCTGTTCTGCTTGAATTTCCTCGGGTTTACATCGGACGCAATATCTGGCAAATGTTGGCGGCGGTTAACCGCGTGACTGCCTTCCCCTTCCCAGCCTCCCTGCGGTTTCCTCGCGCCTCTGAGTCATTCCCTCTCTCGCTTTCTCTCATTTTTTGTGATTGAGCGAACGCGCGGCGCGTTATACGTTGTAACTAGCATTATTATTATTATTGCTCTGTAAATGCCACGTAGCGACTCAAAGCGTTGCTGCCCTGTGGCGTAGCCTGTTAGCACAGCTCGGTATAATTGCACGGACCCTATTAAAAGGGGTAAAAAATGCATTTTTAAAAGAGGTTTGAGTTTTGGCTTTTTTTTCACATGCATTCGTGGGTGTGTGTGTGTCCGTGTGTGTGTGTCTGTATGCATGAGACTGCGTGTGTATGTCGACAGTCGTGTGGAGCGGTGGCTCAGTGGTTAGCGCGCTGAGCTACAAACCTATTCACCCGGGATCGTTTCCCGCTCACGGCCAACACCAGTGACGATTTTATGAACAGGTCCTGGGCCCTCCCTTAAGTCGGATCGACTTCGAATTAGTACCTCGTGCAGTGTGTAAACATCGCCTCTGGGGGGGAAATAGCGGCCAGGAACGGTGCTATCCACCCACCCCCTCGTGTTCCTTGCGGGCCTTCAAAGATTCCCGCTAACGGCACTTGTCCCATCAGCTCGTCAAGGCTATACGGGGAATCTTTGCCTTTGTTTTCTCAACCATCGGGCTTGTGTTATGCTCAAAGATGGCATCGAGAAAATGCGCATTATTATTATTTTGTTATCAAACACGATGGGAGTCAAAGTATGCCGGTGTTTGTATTAGGGTTTTTTTTTGTGTCCCCACGCGCGCAGAAATGTGTTTTATCCGCGGCCCGTATTAACAAGCCTCCTTCCGCAAGCCTGCAAACGGTTATGCTAATGTCTCCTTTCTGGTTTTTTTCTCTCTTTCTCCCAGCGTCTCTTGTCAACAGCGAGGCAATGTATTTTAATAGCGAGGGCACCTATCTCCGGCGCTGACGCAGGAGCTGTGCGGGAGTGTGAGCTTTTTAAAACACACGTGCAAAGAAAAGGGAGAGAGACAGAGAGAGAGCGAAAAAGAAAATTGATTATTCATAATAATAATATTTTTTTGTAACGCGCGCATTTTCTCCGGACGCGTTGCACCCGTTGATTCGGAGGCGCGGAGCCCTGGCTCAGTCGGTTTGTTGTGAGTCGGTGAAGTGGTGTTCTTTTTAAATGTTTTTTGAAGGTTTGTGGAGGACTGTGTTTGGCGTAATAGATGTGGCTACAGGCTGTTCCAGGTTGTGGGTGCCGCGACCGAGAATCGGCGTTGTGCGATGGTTGTGCGTGAACGCGGTGTGTGGAGTAGGTGCTGTGATGAGCTGCGTAGGGTGCGGGATTGTGTTGTGGGGCGAGTGGCCGGAGTAGCGATGCGAGGTATTTAGTGTGTCCTGTGTGGATAGCCATCCATCCATCCATTTTCATTCATTCATTCATTTTCAGAAACCGCTTAATCCTATACAGGGTCGCGGTGAGCCGGAGCCTATCCCGGCAGACACAGGGCGCAAGGCAGGGGAACACCAAGGATGGGACGCCAGTCCATCGCAGGGCGTCTGTGGAAATGTTTGTCAGTACGCCAATGAACCTGGCAGCATGTCTTTGGACGGTGGGAGGAAACTGGAGTGCCCGGCGGCGAAAAACCCACGCGGACACGGGGAGAACATGCAAACTTCACACAGAAAGGCCTCCGAGCCGAGATTCGAACCCGGGCCCTTCTTGCTGTGAGGCGGCAGCGCTACTCTCCCCTGTGTGGATAGCGCGGTGGCATAGTATTGATTAGTTGTGGCTCGTCACATTACCCACCGCTAACAAGCCAAATGGGTGATCTGAACAAATAGCTCCCATTCATCAGGCTTAACGGCACCACCTTTGCTCGCTCACAGCTAGTGTGACGAATACCGACCGCCGGCCTAGATGGGCAGCGAAGGCGATGACATCCATGACAGCGCCCCCCTTGGAAGCAGCCGAATAATGGATTCGCCCCCGATTGTAGGTCTTTAGCAGGGTCGCGTCTTTGAAGGAGTACCTGCGTGGATCTTAAAAGATGCAAGGTTGTACACTTTGCTGGCTTATAATACACGCAGATGTTACCAACTGCGCCTCACAGCAAGAAGGTCCCCGGGTTCGTATCCCGGCTCGGGCGCCTTTCTGTGTGGAGTTTGCATTTTCTTCCCGTGTCCGCGTGGGTTTTCGCCGGGCACTCTGGTTTCTTCCCACAGCCCAAAGACATGCTGCAACATAGGTTAATTGGTCTGCGGACTAAAGTTCCCATTCTGTGGTACCGGCAACCCTATACAAGATTGAACGGTTTCTGACAATGAACGAATATACATGTGTTATTATCACCGTTTTCACACCTGCAACAGCTTGCAAAAAGGCGCCTGCTTGTGGACACCCCCCCGCGACGGAATGGACCGCTCCGGGTGACCGCGCGCGCCCGCCTGTCTCTCTGTGCAGCCGGGTGCTGGAAGCGGCCAAGAAAGCGAACGCGACGGGGCATTTCATCTGGATCGGCTCCGACAGCTGGGGGTCAAAGATCGCTCCCATCTTTCAGCAGGAGGACGTAGCTGAAGGAGCGGTGACTATTCTGCCGAAGAGGGCCCGCGTCGAAGGTACGTACGACCTCCGAACAACGGTTACATTTTTGTTGTTGCTTTGGTTTTTATTAGTTGGTTTTTTTTCTCTGTCGTTGTTGACATGACGTTCTCTCCGCGGCCCTTGTGCAGCGCTTTGTGACCCTCGGGTGAAAGGCGCTCTATAAAATGATATTATTATTATATTAACGTTGACACCGGAGTGCCTGGCGAAAACCCACGCGGACACGGGGAGAACGTGCAAACGCCACACAGAAAGGCACCCCGAGCCGGAAATCGCACCTGGAAATTCTGGCTGTGAGGTGGCAACGCTACTCGCTGCCCCACCGTGCCCCCCCCCACCCCACTCTTGCGAAATATCTCGCGAAGAATGTCCAAACGCGAGATGTTAAAAAAAAAAATTAGTCATCATTTCAATTCCGCTCGATGAATTACACAAAAAAAAGATGCGTTGATGGGAAAATACGTGCGCGAACGTATTACAACAAATAATACGCGATTACAATATCGGCACGGGCTGATGTAGAATGATGTCCTGTGTCTATGCACGCGGTCACATAATGACGGTTTGATGTATGTAAGATGGGCCTTTGTGATCGTACAATAGAAGCAACTCTTCTCTCGGATCTATGCGTAATTTCAGCACCGGGGGAATTGCCCGCCGATAGATTTCTATTTTATACGTGATGTCCAAGAATATTAATCCCTTGTAAAAGAGAAAAAAAACACTAGCGCAATGAATTTGGAGTTAAATAAATAATTTTGCCGCTTTTTTTTTTCCCTTCGGGGCTTGCGCTTTCATTAGAATATTTTTTTCTAAAATTGTCACGTCCCATGGAGCGAGCAGAGAGTATCGTTGGCAGCAGGAATCCGTGGGCTGCTAAAGTTAGTTTTGTTTGACCAGGTGAGAACTTAAGATAAAAGGACAGCCTTAAAAGAGAGGTGGCTTACTTTTCTTTCCAACACTTTCCAACTTTTTTATTGACGCTATTATTGTGACCCTCGGGTGAAAGGCGCTATATAAATTCTATTCTTATTGTAACGGGGCGACACGGTGGCGCGGTGAGTAGGACTCCCGCCTCACAGCAACAAGTTTCCAGATTCGACTCCCGGCTCGGGTGAAGTTCTGTGTGGAGTTTGCATGTTCTCCCCGTGTCCGCGTGGGGTTTTCGCCGGGCACTCCGGTTTCCTCCCGCAGTCCAAAGCCATGCTGCTTCATATGTTAATTGCCCTGCTGAATAAATTTCCACCGGTGCCCTGTGATGGATTGGCGAACCATCCGGGTTATAATAATAATAATAGCGTTTTATATAGCGCCTTTCACCCGAGGGTCACAAAGCGCTGCACAAGGGCCGCGAAGAGAACGGCATGTCAACAATGAAAAGTAAATAAATAAAAAACCAAAGGCACAAGACAACATTTAATTATTAAGGCTGCTTCGAATATACTGAAATGTCGTGAAACTGGCCTTTCAGTTTATAACCCTGCCTTGCGCCCTGTGTCTGCCGGGATAGGCTCTGGTTCACCGCAACCCTGTACACTGTGTACAGGATTAAGCGGTTTATGACAATGATGATGATGATTATTATTATAATGGTGTAGATTTGTCACGGCTCGATGTGTGATCAGGATTGCTCTCCGTAGCTGTTCTTTCGGATTAGCCGTGTCACTGAGCGTTCCTCCTATATCTGGCCACGTTGGTGGATCACACGCCCCATCTTTGTGTGATCCACCAACCCTCAGCGGCGCCTCCACAGCGCTGGGTCAAAAGGCCACGCGCAGAGCCTCCACCGCGTGGCCAAACAGGCGAATCAATAAACCTAAGACGAGCGATGTGCAGTAATTCTGATAAGGCCACCTTTCGGGAAACGGATGGCTTTAATAACCGCGATGTAAATGCGTTATCGTATTGTGTATAAGGTAATCGTGTAAAACCGAAGAGCAATTCGTGAGAAAGACTTGGGAGAATACCCGCAACAACACACCACCAGTGCCGACGATTAGAGCCGCCGATCTCAACCGGTGGGGTCGCGACCCAACAGCGCCACCTAGCGGTCCGTGGAGACCAGACCCGAGTAGGCCACGTTGGGCCTTGAGGTGTCAAAAGGTTGAGAAGCTCCATGGTTTAGACAATAATTCGGCTCTGACATCGAACGCGATGCGGCGAGATGGTTCGCATCTCAGGTGATGTTGTGTAGCAAGAAAAAAGCAAAGACAAAGATCCCCCGTATAGCCTTAACAGACTGTAGGGGCAAGTGCCGTTAGCGAGCACCTATGAAGGTCGATACGGCACACGAGGGGGTGGGTGACCAGCACCACGCCCGGCCGCCTTTGTCTCCCTAGTGGCGATGTTTACACACCGCACCAGGAACTCATTTGAGGCTGAGTCGACCTAGGGGAGGCCCAGGACCGGTTCAGAAAATCGTCAGTGGTGTTGGTGGCCGTGAGCGGGATTCGAACTCGGGTCGCCAGATTTGTAGCCCAGCGCGCTAACCACCGGGCTACCGCTCCCCACACACGCACGCCGCACGTGAGCACACACGCACACACTGACAGCGCTTGTCGCTGACTGGGGGGGGTTGTCCCCGCCAACCTGCCAGGCTTTGACAAGTTCTTCATGGAGAGGCGGCTCGAGAACAACCGACGCGACGTCTGGTTCGCCGAGTTCTGGGAGGAGAACTTCCAGTGCAAGCTGGGCAAGCCCAGCACGCAGCGAGACAGCAACAGCAAGAAGTGCACAGGTGAGCCCGGGGGTGGAAAGGGAGACAGTGGCAGACGGAGGCTGGGCGAACCCATCACGCAGCGAGACAGCAACAGCAAGACGTGTTACATGTAATATGGTGGAGGAGGCGGAGAGAGAGATGGGGTTAGGAGGGAGGGAAGGGGATCATGTATTTATTATCAGTACCCGTTTAATCCTAGTGAACGGGTGGGGGGTGGGCTCTCCAACCGGTCGATCCCGATCGACGGGTCGAGCCCGGATTAATGATCGGTCGATATCAATGGAGCCGCTGTGAGCCCGCGGTGTGATGAGCCGCACGTGTAATCACTCAGTCACTCGGTGACTCACCCACTCACCCACTCACGGTCTCACCTACTCAAAGACGCTCACTCACACAATAAACAGGTTGTAGAGTGTAGACCATCCATCCATCTATTTTCAGAAATCGCTTAATCTATTAAAGGGTCGCGGTGAGCCGGAGCCTATCCCGGCAGACACAGGACGCGAAGCAGGGCTAATACACAATCATGGGACGCCAGTGCATCGAAGGGAACCGGGTGCAATTTAGTCAGCAGGCCAATTAATCTAAGCAGCAGCAGCTTGTCTTTGGACCGTGGGATGAGACCGTAATTAGTGGATGAGTGAGCGGGTGAGTGAGTGGCAGCTGCGCGTCTTTGAACCGTGATGGGAAAACCGGAATTGCCGGTCAAAACTGCTTCACGATCGGAGCCTTCGCTGCCGCCTGTACACCTCAACTGACAAAACACGAGGAACAACATCGGGGAAAAATAGAGAGAGCATGCGAGAAAAGGTGAGAGAAAGAACACAGTAGAGCAAAACACGTAGCTTTCCCCCGACACGATGCGCTATCTGGTGCCCCTCGTTGCCCCAGCTGCCCGGCCGGCTAGAGCGCTGGTCTTCTTTCTCCCCCCTCCCGCGGTTACCCCCTAGCCTCCCCCGGGGACCCCCAAGACCCCCCAGACCCCCCCCCAAGCTCAGGCTGGCGTATCGGAGCGTGAGATTGGGGCGCCGTGTTCCCGAAATGATAACGCCGCCGCCGCTCGTTGCGTTATCTCGCAGCGGGTTTGACCGACCACCACCCACCCCCGGGGGAGTTCCGCGCGGGCATCAGCATGGCTCGCAGCCGGCCTCAAAGTTACGTTTCCCCAACGCGTTTGTAACGTTAACGTTGGTGTTGGGGGTCAAGGTAGAAGCGTTCACGTCGCGATCCCTGTCAGGTAGTACTTGGTATTGCCTGCGAATTCTACCAAACACTTCGAAGCCAAGCTGAAAGACAACGATGTCCAGAAGCTAGCCATCGTGCTTCGAAGAATCGCAAAGAAGAAGAAGACGTTGGTGTTTGCGGGGGCCCGGGCGGCACGGTGGCGTAGCGGTGAGTAGCGTTGCCGCCTACGCAGCAAGAAGCACCCGGGTTCGAATCCCGGCTCGGGGGCATTTCTGTGTGGAGTTTGCACGTTCCTTCCCGTGTCCGCGTGGGTTCTCGCCACCGGGCACTCTGGGTTCCTCCGCACAGTCTCAAGACACGCTGCTGCGTCGGTTAATCGGCCTGCGGACTAAATTGCTCTGTGACGGACTGGCGTACTATCCTGGGTATACCCTGGCCTCGCGCCCTGTGTCTGCCGGGGGTAGGCTGCGGTTAACCGCGACCCTCTACAGTCTACATGATTAAGCGGTTTCTGACAATGGATGGTTTACGGGGCACGCCGAGAACAACACAAAAACTCCGCTGCCAGAAAAAAAACCACGACCAAATCCCGCGCGCCGACCGTATTTCTTAATCCGAAAGCTGATTTGGGAATTTAATTGGAAAGCGTTGCGACGCGCCCCGTTTGTTCGCCGCATTATCACTTCACTCTAACCTGCCGGTCGGCAACATTTGCATTTCAATTAAGCGAGCCGTACGTCAAACGGAACGGCGGCTGTGGTTTGACCGTGGAACGCTAGTTGTTGACGCCTGGCGTTTCCCGATTTTTCACCCACCTGCCAGCGGAGATGTGACACCCGGTTAATTTGAAAGTCGAACGCGCGCTTGGGGAGAGCCGGTTTGTTTTGTTGCCCCCCCCCCCCCAGGTTATTTAAGAGGTCCTATATTTTTTTGTGGCGGTAAATTCTCGCCCGCTCGTCGCTTATCTCTACCGGATTGTACAGCGCCTCGGACAGACGTTCAACGTTGTCATTTTCACCGTGACTTTCTACCGACTTTTAGACGGAATGATAACGCGAGCCATTATCTCTTGAGTTCTGAGACCGAGGCGCTGGCAAGGTGCTGCTGATGAAGATAGCGGCCCGGGCTATTGATATTTATTGAACCGTTCTAAACTGTGAGAAACACACAAAGCCCGTTCTCGCGACAATTGAAAAATAAAAGTTCATCTTAGCAGTCTGCGAAAGCCTCCCGCAGCAACAACAACAAAAAAACGGAAAAAAAATACTTCGCTGTCAGAATATAATTTGACATCGACGCAAAAGTTTGTGCGAGTTTCAATTTTTTTTTTTTAAGTGATTTGACAGTCAGAGGGGACTTTTGCCGGCAGTGATATTGAAAACTGTGCTATCGGCGTGGCTTGACACGACACGCAAACTTACAATCGGAACGCTGCAGCGATCGGTGAATCACTCTGTGTCGCGGAAACGACCTTAGATGATGTTCGCCGTACAAGTACAACGGACATCGCTGCAATCGGCCGTTTTATATGCGCCCGGGGGGGGGGGCACGAGTTTAATACTATGCAAAAAAAAAATTCATTTTTTTTTTTTTACGTACGTCGATAAAAACGGAACGTGTTAATACTCAGTTGGAATTCGTGAGAAATTAAGTGCTAACTGAATTTTTTTTCCAATTTATTTTATACCCTGTGCGGTCATTGGTGACCAGGCTCG
>JAZEWU010000043.1:1477950-1488963 GCA_036362915.1 Geotria australis | reverse complement strand
AGAATGTTGCCGCTCTTAAGATTGCCAGTTTCACGACCTTGCAGTCTATTCGAAGTAGCCTTAATCATTTATTTTCTGTTGCTTTGGTTTTTATTGGGGGTTTTTTATTTCGTTGTTGACATGCAGTCCTCTTCGCGGCCCATGTGCAGCGCTTTGTGACCCTCGGGTGAAAGGCGCTATATATAATTGAAATTATTATTATCTTGAAACCCAAGAACCTCACGCTCGTTGCCACAGCGACCGGGGTTTACGACTGACAAGTGACGCCGTAGAGTTTGCGAATCCTGATTGGTCCCGGGGTGTGCGAGCTGGCCGCTGATTGGCCGACGGGGAGGCCCCATCTCCTGCGCGGAAGAAGAGGGAATCTCGGAGCGAAGCGTCTAAGTTGGATTTCAGGTTTTTTTCTAAAGTATTTTTAAACTCTCTGTTTATGTGTCATGCGTTGGAGCCTAGCGAGGTGGAGAGATGGATGTCTCGTGTTTCTGCATTGGCGCCTGTGTGTTCGCAAACTCTGTCCCGTTACATTGAGGCCTAGACTGTAACGCCATACAGTACTTCTAAGGACAAAGGGACCCACGTGTAACCCTTAACATACTGTAGGGTCAAGTGCTGTTAGCGAGTAGTGCCGGCAAGGCACAACACGGGGTGGGTGGCCAGCACCACGCCCTGCCGCCTTTGTCTCCCCCGTGGTATTTTTTGTTTGCGTTGGTTAGTTCGTGCGTTTGTTGTATCGCAGGAAGCCCGCTTCCAGAGCTTACAAGTGTTAGAGATAGGAGCCACAGTGTTAGAGATAGCAGCCAGTGTTAGAGATAGGGGTAACAGTGTTAGTGATAGGAGCCAGTGTCATATTTCAGCCAGAGTTTGAGATTTAAGGCCCTGCAAATTTAAGGCCGAGTCGACCTAGGAGAGGTGCAGGACCGGTTCACGTGAATGGTTTAGCTAAAAGGTGTGTTTTATCCAGATTTCTCCAACGTGGGAGGCGAAACGTTGCTAAGGAGAGAGGAGGCGCGACACGGCTATCCCAAAAGAGCAGCTCGTGGAAGCAAGTGTCATTTATGGAGCCGTGACAAACTTCCATCAGTACAGGAAAATACAATCATTGTAACCGAGTGCAGTGCCTTACAGAACACAACACGTGTCAAATCACGGGTTGTCTATAAAACACTCAATGGTTTAGCTGCCAAAGTTCACTGATAGTCAATTATTAATACCCGTACACCATCCATCCATCCATTGCCGGTCGCGGTGAGATGGAGCCTATACGTTATGTATTATAATGTAGTGACAATAGGTTTTGCCCGTGTAATTACAAGCATTTTTGACCAGCTGGAAATCAAGAATTTAATTAATTAATTATCAGTACACGCTTAATTATGTGCAGGGTCGCACGGTCTGGAGCCTATCCCGGCAGACACAGGGCGCGAGGCAGGGCTACACCCAGAACGGGACGCCAGTCCATCGCAGGGCACCGTGGGAAATTGAGTCAACAGGCCGATTAACCTGTGCAGCGGCAGCGTTGTCATTTAGACTGGGAGGAAATTGGAGTACCCGGAGAAAACCCACGCGGACACGGGGAGAGAACACGCAAACGCCACACAGAAAGGCAGCACCCAAGTCGGGAATAGAGCCCGGGAGCGCTGCTCACCGTGCCCGCCACAGTGGCGCAGTGGCGTGTTTGCGCCTCACCTGTAGCGACTGCCGTTAAATATCGTGCCGGATATACTTCGAACTTGACTGATACTATTTGAGAGGGGGGGCAGTTAAGGCGTCAGCATGGGGGGGGCACGGGCCCCTCCAGCCCCCCCCCCCTCCACCCACGACCCACTGCTGTTTGTTTCCCATGTGGCATTGACCTCCGAACCCACCCCCCCCTGACATCGTGTCCCGTTCGCTGTCAAATAAGCGGCAGGAACAGGAGGTGGAGACGCGGGCGGTGACCTCCGAACCCCGAGTGAGGCTCACAGCGGGAGAGCGAGTGGCATGCTGGCCAAAGAGAAGATCATCATCGGCATTAGCGGGTGAGTGACTTGCGTGTACGCGCTAGCATCGCCCGTGTTTTGGAATTGCAATCGTCAACGCTATGGGTGCAGGTTATCGCTGAATGATGATAAGGATGCTCAGAACAAGGTCGTTTGTTTGTCCGGGAAAGATTCGCCGAGCCACAGGACGTCGTACATTTGTGTCGTGAGCTCGGACGTTTGAGCAATCGCTTCGAATGGGATTTGTCAATTATTATGTTTTAACGCTGTTTGCCGAGTAACAAATATTTACATCGACATGGTACGGTATAGAGTACGTACTATTTATTGCTTGGTTTAAAATGTAAAATTTGAGGTTTAGAGTTCAAACCGCAAAAAAAATATTATTTCACAATATTAAGACGTACCTTTACACGTCCTACAAGTACTTTATATATAAAGTATGTGTGTCCTTGCCCCTACATGCTATTTGAAAGCGAGAGGGGGAAATATATTTCAGCTTTACCGCCATCTCCTGGCGAGCCAGTAATGATGTAGGTTTGTCACGGCTTGATGTGTGATGAGAATCGCTCTCCATAGCTGCTCTTTGGGGATAGCCGAGTCTCGGTTCGCGTGATGATGCATCCAACGTGGGAGGCGAAACGTCGGGAAGGAGAGAGGGGGAGCGCTCAGTGACACGGCTATCCCGAAAGAGCAGCTACGGAGAGCAATTCTCATCACACACCGAGCCGTGCCACACCTACATCAGTATATCCAATGTTGACAGGCCGCGATCTTTCCCAGTGTGAGCAATGCAGGTAAATCCTCCCTAAGTCTCCGACTTCAAGAGGCGATCCCCAACTGCAAAGTCATCCACCAAGATGACTTCTTCAAGGCAAGTACCAAGTAAAGACTGAGTGCTCTGTGTACAGGACGCCACGGCTGAATTGGCGGTGTCTGGTCCAGCCGGCTCGGGGCCTTTCTGTGTGGAGTTCGCATGTTATCCCCGTGTCCGCGTGGGTTTTCGCCAGGCACTCTGGTTTCCTCCCACAGCCCAAAGACATGCTGCTGCATAGGTTAGTAGGCCTGCAGACTAAGTTGCCCCCGGTACCCTGTGATGGACTGGGTTGCAAGCTTACGGGGTATTTTTCTGCTGTATTAATAAACATCTATCATGTAACTAATTCAGACATTTCCTATGTTTCAGCCTGACGACGAAATCTCGGTGGATTCGAATGGATTTTACCAGTACGATGGTACAAACCGGCTTGTTACTCACTTATTTATCACCATAACTAACGCACATTTTGCGACCCTGTGTTGTAGTGGCTGCATACGTGCGTGTGTGTTTACACGTGTGTGGGGAGCGGTGGTGTAACGGTAAATGTGCTACGCTACGAACCCGGCTATGACCCGAGTTCGACTCCCACTCCACAACCACCAACACCAGTGAGGATTTTCTGAACCGATCCTGAGCCAACCCTAGCTCGACTCAGCCTCAAATTACTACCTGGTGCGGTGTGTAGACATTGCCACTAGGACGACAAAGATGGTCAGGCTTGGCGTTGACCACCCACCCCCTCGTGTGCCGTGCCGGCCCACAAAGTGATTGCGTAAATATTTGTTGCTATATAATGTGATATGAAAATGCTACGGGGGCATATGCATGCTTCTTTATTAAACACCACAAATGTGATAGAAAAAAAAAACCCTGTATATAACGTCGATGACTCTCCCATCGTAGCTCTCCCTCCCCCCACATAGTGATTTGTTGTTGCTATAAATTTTAATATAACTAGGCCACGCGGCGGATGTGTGACCTTGCGCGCGCCTCCGTTTTCTCGGTTCCAGTCCTGGCCGCGCTCAACATGGACGCGATGATGAGCGTGGTGCGCGCGTGGATCGACGATCCTTCCCCGGCGTCTGAGGGCACCCCCCGCGTTCTGCTCATTGAGGGCTTCCTCCTGTACACCTACAGGTGAACGAACGGCTCCTCGCCAGGTCACGATATTTGGTTCCGGTTTAATGGGGGGGAAAAAAAAAGGCAAATCGTGAGTGCGGGATATGGCACCGTGTTGTTTTCTCAGACCGCTTTTGGACGTGTTTGACGTCCGATACTTCGTGACCGTTCCGTTCGATGTAGCCAAGAGGAGGCGAAGGTAAGAAATACGGTCAATCGCCAGCACCGGTTATTCTTAACGAGCCCATCATCCTCGCGCGGGTCTATAAACTGAGCATCACCGAGCTCGTGCTAAGTAGAGACTTGCTCCTTCTATTAGCCAGGCGGAAAACCGTGGCAAACTTCCTGGCTGCCTCCTCTGCCTCTCTGGGCTTTCCTCGTTACGCCTCTGAGTCGTTCTCTCGTCGAATGAATACCTTTGACATTGAATGAATATGTGCCACGCGTTATAAATGTGAATGTAAAATTACACAGCTTACACGTACGTGTGTGATGTCCCCTTTGATTTTCTCCGCTCCCAAGCACGAGGGTCTACGTCCCCGCAGATCCTCCGGGCTACTTCGAGGGCCACGTGTGGCCGATGTTCCTCAAGCACAGGAAGGAAATGAGCAACCTCGGGGTGGACGTGGGTAAGGCCCAAGCTGACGAGTGTGAGCCGCTCGGCACAAAGGTCGCAGCGGCGAGCCGAGCACCGCTGACAAACCAGGGTGGCAGGGCGTCTGTGCAGCTGTTTTTTGGTATAGCCGTGTCACTGAGCTCTCTCCATCCCTCCCACGTTGGAAGACATGACACCTGATGATGCTTCCAACGTGGGAGGCGAAACGTCGCGAGAGAGAGAGGGAGAACGCTCAGTGACACGGCTATCCCGAAAGAGCAGCTCTGGAGAGCAACCATCACGAATCGAGCCGTGTTTGTCTTTAAGGAAGTGACGGCCATCTTAGAGGACGCTGGCAGATTTTTTGCCGCTCTTCAGCTTGCCAGTTTCACGACCTTTCAGTGTATTCGAAGCAGCCTTAATCATTAAATGTTTGTTGCTTTGGTTTTTTATTGGGTTTTTTTCCGTCGTTATTGACATGCCGTTCTCTCCGCGGCCCTTGTGCAGCACTTTGTGACCATCGGGTGAAAGCCGCTCTATAAAATGCTATTATTATTATGACATCAGGACGGTGTTTCGTGACTTATCTCCGCGGTCATTGCGCGAGTGCGTTGAACCTCGTGGGTGACCTCGTGCCTGACCTCGTGCGTGACCTCGTGGGTGACCTCGCCGTTTGGGGTCGCGTGTCCCCCCCCACAGGTCACCTGGACGGGACGAGTCCCCCGGACGAACTGTTCCGTCTCGCGTGGGAGGACATCCGCGAGAAGGTCGCCCGAGCGTCGCGCGTCTAGCGGCCCTCGTCCCCTCGTGGCGGCCGCTCCTCGCATCGTTGGTGCGGCTTCCCTCCCACCCCCCCAACGCTGCATTCTCTATTCGATTCGATTTTTCGAAGCGTGATGGCTACACGACAGTTTCCCATTGCAATAAGTTCTTCTTTAGTTGCAGACAGCCCTTCAACATTTAGAGATATAATAGTCAGTGCTGGCCTTAAAGGCGGCGGGCATTGGCCTCTCTTCTTGCTCCAGACCGAGGGGCTTCTGGCATCTGTTGAGCTTCTGGACATCGTTGTCTTTCAGCTCCTCGGCTTCGAAGTGTTTGGTAGAATTTGCAGGTAATACCAATTATTACCTGACAGGGATCGCGACGTAAACGCTTCTACCTTGCATTCTCTATAATTTATGAGAATGCATGCAAGGTTCGTCACGTGAACAGGACGTGCCAATTCGTTACTCCTTCAGCGCTCCGGGTGTGTTGGAGCGCGAACCCACGACATTGATTATTCAACTCGCTTTCATACTCAACACGGTCATCGCGTCGGAGTAGTCCCGGTAAAAAGTCAAACGATAACGCCGTACGTTTATTTGTACAAAAGGAATGCAGTTCACGACTCGTGGGGGTTGATAGGTGGCGCAGCGGTTGGCGCCGCGGCGCACATTGAACCCTGACATCGGAGGCGGTTCGGTATCCGAACCGCTTCCGCCACGCGGCATTCGCGACCCACGCAACGTGGGGAGGCACTCATCCAGCAGTGGATTGACATGGCGCTGCGATAGCGGTGGGCGCACAGCTACTGGGCAGCAGCTGGGTAAAGCCATACGCGGGTGTCCCCCTCTGTAGAGTGCGTGTGATGCACAGAGCCTTCGATGATTTGTAATAAAGTCCTTTATCCGTTAAAATATCGCTGGGTCTTAACACAACCTGGGCGCCAGGGCGTCTGTGCAGTGGTAACATCCCGTGCTCACTGAAAGAAGGTCTTGCCCGAGGCGGTTTTATTCCCGCCTCGGGCACCTTTCAGTGTGTGCGCGTGTGTTCTCTCCCTGTTCTGCTTGGGTTTCCTCCCACAACTAACACAAAAAACACGCTCATTGATTAATTGGCCAATAACATGCTGCCAGGTTAATTGGCGCACTGACTAAGTTACCTCCGGTTGCCCTGCGATGGACTGGCGTCCCAACCTCGGTGACACCCCTGCCTTGCGCCATGTGCCTGCCGGGATAGGCTCTGGCTCACCGCGAGCCCTGTACAGGATTATGCGGGTTTCTGAAAACGTATGGATAACGTCGTAACATATCGGACGTAGCGTCTGGCGGGTCGGTGCCGGTCAACCGCCCGACCGCCGTCCCCACCGGCGTTGACAGCGCGGGTTGGGTTCGTAACTCGGCTCGCCAACCTACCCCCGAATCTGCAGCTCCCCCCACCCCACGACAATCGCAACAACAACAACCGCCGCTCAAACTCAAAAGTCCGCCGGCCTGGTCTTCATCTCCACCAGCTTGAAGGTGTACTTGTGTCCCGAGCGGAAGTCGCTCAGGATGTACCACGTGCCCCAGAAGATGCCGTCGGTGATGGGCGCCCGGTAGCGGCCGCCCCGGTAGTACCGCCCGTTGAGGTTGGCCGCGAAGCACGAGTCGAACCACCAGCCGGCGGAGTAGTATGCCGCGCAGCTGCCCGCCGCGTAGGCGTCGTGGTCGCGGTCGGGCGTCGAGAAGCGCCGGCCGTCGTGGCTGTAGCCGCGGCGGTAGGTGAGCGCGTTGCCCGCGTCGCCGCGGTAGCCGCGCGCCGTCAGCCGGTAGCGCTCGCGCTCGGGGGCCACGCGGAAGCGCGCGTAGAGCGCGTGGCGCCGCACGCCGTGCCAGTCCTCGAGGTCGACGCGGAGGCTGGTGCCGCCGGCGGCGCGGGAGCCGTTGCCACAGGTGTTGTCGTGGCCGTCGTTGCCAGCAGCGTCGTTGCGGTCACCATCGCCGGCACCACCGGCGTAGCCACCATCACCGGCGTTGCCCGCTCGGCCACCGCTGGAGCGTCTCGCCGTCCGCTAAACACAAGGAACAGGACAAACGTACTACCGATGTGGGTTTGTCATGACTCTGTCTTGCAGAGCGTTCCTCCTCTGTCATTCGTACTCACGTGGGTTCGTAAAATTAACTCGTAGGCTTTCATGACCAATGTTATCCGTATTGAAGTTCTGTTAATGAGTTTAGGTCGTGTGAAAAAAGTGTGTAAGTGTAGTGCACCCGTCGATATGTTTGAGAAAACGAGCGAGCACACACAGCACTCGCCTTAAAAGATGGTACCGACGTTTCGCTGAGAATTCCACTCAGCTTGAAGAAGCTGAGTGTTCCTTCTCCGTCATTCGTACTGACGTGGATTCGTCACGGCCCGATCTATGAGAATCGCTCTCCATAGAAATGTATTTCGGGATGCTGACTAAATCGCCCCCGGTGCCCTGCGACGGACCGGCGTCCCATCCTGGATTTAGCCCTGCCTTGCTCCCTGTGTCTGCCGGGATAGGCTGCAGCTCACCGCGACCCTGTATAGGATTAAGCGGTTTGTGAAAATGGATGGATTATTACCTGCGCACCGCGCGGCGACAGGTGGGCGCCGGCGCCGCCCGCGGTGAGCTCGTGGAGGCGCTGGTTGCCCAGCCAGTGCTCCCCGCTCGGAGCGCCGAAGCCGCGCCGGTACTCGGCCCACGTGCGGTTGAAGTCGACGGCGCCTCCGTGCCGCCGCTGGAACACGGTCCAGCCGCCACCGTCCGTGTGCATGTCGCAGAACGCCTGTGGTGGTGGTGGTGGGGTGGGGGGCGCACAGTCAGGCAACCAATGGCACCTGGGGGGGGGGGGCTATTCGCTAATTATCATTAAACATGTTCATAAAAACACTCCCAATTTTCTCAACGTAAACTTGGAGTGTTTTTATGAATAGTGCAGCTGGGAATAATGGAATAGGACCTCGGTTCTATTTTGTTGGTTTTTCGAACGGAGGCCATGATTAAGAGGGACTACCGGGGGGCATTCGCATTGTGCCGTTAGAGGTGAAATTCTTGGATCGGCGCAAGACGAACGAAAGCGAAAGCATTTGCCAAGAATGTCTTCATTAATGTTACAGATGTTACGGTAGCAAAGCCCACCGTGGTTGTAACTGTGGTTGCTGTGATAGTATAGTCTTAGTGCCCTGTGATGGCCTGGCGTCCCATCCTGGATATACCCAGTGCCTTGCGCCCTTTGTCTCCGGGATAGGCTCCGGCTCACCGCGACCCTGTACAGGATTAAGCGGTTTCGGAAAATGGTTGGGTATGTTCATAAAAACTTGCGTGGGGGGCCTAAAAATAATTTCCGCTTAGGGCCCCCCACAATGGGCCAACGAGGGCACAGGCGTCTGTGATGCAATCCGAACGCGGGGCAGGCGTCACGGGCGGTCAGAATTTCACGCGAGGCGTCGAGCAAACATCTGGGAGCTGGGGGCGGCCGCGGGGGCTTCAAGGACCGAACGCCGGCGATCGAGACACAAGTTTAACGGTTATCTTTGGGTCCTCTGTGTGTTATTTTTGGAACCTTGGCACACACAGTGTGTAGCGCGGCGAGGCTGAAAGCTCGCGAATGCGCGTGAGGTTTCGGACGGTGTAAAATGTCTATGGGAGGATTTAACATTGAAGTCTGTGTGGAGGATTTAACATTGAAGTCTACGCGACGATTTAACATTGAAGTCTATGGGGGGGGCGGAATGGTGGCGCAGTGGGTAGCGCTGCCGCCTCACAGCAAGAAGGACCCGGGTTCGAATCCCGGCTCGGGGGTCCTTTCTGTGTGGAGTTTGCATGTCCTACCCGTGTCTGCGTGGGTTTTCGTCGGGCACTCCGGTTTCCTCCCACCGTCCAAAGACATGCTGCCAGGTTAATTGGCCTACTGAGTAAAATTGCCCCAGGTGCCCTGCGATGGACTGGCGTCCCATCCTCGGTATACCCCTGCCTTGCGCCGTCTGTCTGCCGGGATAGGCTCCGGCTCACCGCGAGCCCGTACAAGATTAAGCTGTTTCTGTAATTGGATGGATGGGATGGTCTATGCAGGGGGATTTAACATTGAAGTTTATGACCTCCATTCTCAACCGGTGTGTCGCTACCCACCCGTTGGCCGCGAGCGCCACCTAGTGCTCCGTGGAGACCAGATCCCCAGGTGGTGTTTGTCACCTCGAATGGCTGTGGAGAGGCTGCGGGCTGGATGGTGTACACCCCGTCATCACTGATTCCCTGCTTGAAGATCTCGGCACAGTCCTGAGGGAAGCCGCCTTCGGAATAGTCCATGTCTTCGTCTGTAACGAGCGTAGCGTGGCCACGCGGTCACCTTTCAATGTCCATTCATTCATTCATTGTCAGAAACCACTTAATCCTGTACTGGGTCGCGATGAGACGGAGCCTATACCGGCAGACACACGGCACAAGGCAGGGCTATACCCAGGATTGGACGCCGGTCCATCACAGGGTACCGGGGGCCAGTTTAGCCCGCAGGTCAATTAACCTATGCAAAGCAGCATGTATTTTGGAATGTGGGAGGAAACCGCAGTGCTCGGTGAAAACCCACGCGGACACGCGGAGAACATGCACACTCCATCCAGAAAGGCACCCTAGCCGGGACTACTCTACACTGGCTACCCATCCACAAACGCATCGCTTACAAAACTGCAATAATTTGCCACCGCGTTATCCAAACAGGACAACCTAAATACCTCGCATCACTACTCCGGCCACTCGCATCAACACGATCCCGTACTCTGCGCAGCTCATCACAGCACCTGCTCCACACACCGCGTTCACGCACAACCTTCGCGAAACGCCGTTTCTCGGTCGCGGCACCCACAACCTGGAACAGCCTGCCACACCTATTGCGTCAAACACAGTCCCCTACAGCCTTCAAAAAACTCTTAAAAAGTCACCTTTTCACCGACTCACAACAAACTGACTGAGCAGGGCTCCGCGCCTCCGAATCAACGGGGGCAACGCGCCCGGAGAAAATGCGCCACGCGTTACAAAAGTATATTATTATTATTTTGCTGTGAGGTGGCAGCGCTACTCACCGCACCATCGTGCCGCCCAGTATCGATAGTATTTATGCTATATTCCTTCTTATGGGTTAGGTCACGTAAACAATCTGTGTCGTAAACCCTCCTCCATTAATTGAGGATAAATCGCATTTTATGCAGGGTGTGTGATAGATCGATGTTTATTACTACAGCAGAAAACACCCTGTGAGCTTGCAAGCTCTGGAAGCGGGATTCCACGGATTACTCGCGTTGCTGAAAATGCGTGTTTACCGCTTGGTGCTATGCTTTAATAATAATAATTTTACATTTATAATAATTTTACATTTACATATTCATTCAATGTCGAAGATATTAATTCGACGAGAGAAGGACAAATCTAAGATTACAATTCTTCTTTGCGATTCTTCGAAGCACGATGGTCAGCTTCTGGATATCATTGTCTTTCAGCTCCTCGACCTCGAAGTGTTTGGTAGATATTCGCAGGCAATACCAAGTATTTACCTGACAGGGATCGCGACGTGAACGCTTCTACCTTGACACCCCCAGATTACAATTGAAATCCGTCATTGCAACGAGCATCTGGAGGATTCAGTGCTTTTTTTTTTAGTTAGTGTGGAGGATGAAGAGGTCCCGTCATTGAATTGTGCCTGGGTCCCCAGACTCATAAGACCGCCCGTGAGAGTAAAGTT
>JAZEWU010000043.1:1426347-1440596 GCA_036362915.1 Geotria australis | reverse complement strand
TGGCGTCCCATCTGGGTATAGCCCTGCCTTGCGCCCTGTGTCTGCCGGGATAGGCTCCGGCTCACGGCACCCTGTGCAGGATTAAGCGGTTTCTCGAAAATGGATCGATGGATGGATATAATTCTCGACGTGGAGCGGTGGCGCAGTAGGTTAGCGCACTTTGCTACGAACGGCGCCATCCGAGTTCGAATCCCTCCCACGGCCAACACCTGTGACAATTATCTGAACCGATCCCGGGCCAGCTCCTAGATCGACTCGGCCTAAAATGTGTAATCGGTACGGTGTGTGTGGGTATATATATATATAAACACCGCAACCGGGGAGACAAAGGCGGCCGGGCGTGGTGCTCATACGTGTGCCGTGTTGGCCTTCATAGGCGCTGTTCGTTCGCAGCACTTGCCCCAACAGTCTGCCGCGGCTATACGGGGGATCTTTGTCTTTGCTATTTAATCGTGTGTATCTACAGGGGATGTTGACCGGTACAGATGTCTAACTGTAGAAGGGAGCGGTAGTTCAACAAGGTAGCGCGCTGGGGTACAAACCCGAGTTCGAATCCGGTTCACGGCCAACACTAGTGACGATTTTCTGAACCGGTCCTGGTTCAGAAACGGCACACGGGGCGGTCCACCTGTAGGTCGACTCAGCCTCAAATGAGTACCTGGTGCGGTGTGTAAACGTCGCCACTAGGGAGACAAAGGCGGCCGGGCGTGGTGCTGGCCACCCACCGCCCCGTGTGCCGTTTCAGCCTTCATACGTGCTCGCTAACGGCCCTTGACCCTACCGTCTGTTAAGGCTATACGGGGGATCTTTGTCTGTCTTTGATGTTCGCGAGCTATTTGTCAGCTTTACCGTCACACTCCCAGCAGCCCGTGATGGGAGCTGTCACGGCGCGCGATGGGAGCTGTCATTCATCCAGCAGTGGAATGACCATGGGTACCGCTGATGATTGTGATTTATGATGAGCGCCCGCCCCAAATTTCCCGATTTAAAAAAACCCCTGCTGTATGGTGCTTAGATCTACACGACCAGCTACAACAAGCCAACGCATCAAAGATCCCGTCAAATCTACAAAATAGAATTCGGATTTGTATTGCCGTGTCGACTCTACGGAGGAGCGGTGGCGCAGCGGTTAGCGCGCCGCGCTACGAACCCAGCGATCCGATTTCGAATCCGGCTCACCGCTCACATCGATGATGATGACTGTGTTAAACATCAGCACTGGGGAGACAAAGGCGGCCGAGCGTAGCGCTGGCCCCACGACGTTTTGTGCGCCGTATCGACCATCATAGGTGCTCACCAACAGCACTTGCCGCAGTTGTATTAAAGGCTACACCGGGGAATCTTTCGTCTTTGTCTCATAGTGGAGGACTTACCTTTAGACGTGTGAACATAGATCATACGTGGATATCTCCTGTTTACACGTGCCGAATGTCTGAGTCCTGTATTCGCTTGTACCCTCATATAATAATGCGTGTAACATTTGACAGTTTTTTTTTTTTACGGAGGGATTATTGAATCTTATGACACACGTAGCTTTGGAAACATTGCAGCTAAACCGTTGCGTCGTGAATGGGTTTCTCTCAAGAGTTGCTCTTTCGGGATAGCCGCATCGAGCGTTGCTCCTCTCTCATTCGCGACGTTTCGCCTCCCACGTTGGAGGCATAATCAGTGAGCATCTCCGTCGATGATACGCGGTTGTGAAATGGTGGCTCGTTGACAGACACGCGCATTCACGCGCCACTAAATAACCACAACATCCACTCACCTCCAAGTCTAACAGTCTATAATCCATACTGCACCGTCATCATCGTTAGCCGTGATCGATCCACCGCTGGATGAATCTCTTCCGGCAAGCCGTCGCGATTTCGCACGCGCCAATCTTGCGATGCAACAGTAATTCCTTCTCAATACAACTATAACTCGTATTGTTATAATAGAGTAATAACGATGTAGGTTTGTCACGGATCGATAGATGAGAATTGCTCTCCGTAGCTGCTCTTTCGGGATAGCCGTGTCGAGCGTTCCATTTCTCTCCTTGGCGACGTTCATAATAGTGTAATACATACGCGCACGTGCCTGCAACGCGGGGATTAATTTCGTCACTCCGTCTCCCTTCGAGGGCGTCCCTTAGGGGAGGCATCGCACGATTCTTCGAGAGTGATTTCGCTGCAGATCGGAGCGTGAATCAAAGTCGTATTCGCGTGGCCAACACTCACAGCAAGAAGGACCCGGGTTCGATTCCCGCCTCGGGTGCCTTTATAGTGTGGAGCTTCCATGCTCTCTCCGTGTCCGCGTGCATTTTCGTCGGGCACTCCGGTTTCCTCCCACAGTATAAATACACGCTGCTGTCTAGGTTAATTGTTCTGCTTAATTTGCCCCCAGTGCCCTGAGATGTAACTTGATTGTAAGTTCATTGCCCAATCTCTGACACGGCTAACCCCTCCCTCCTGGACAACCGGTATAAAGAGCTGCATAGCTCAACGGTTCCTTCCATTCTATACGATTATTGATCTAGACTCTAGATAGACGGTCATCTCGTCTCGTCTCATCTACCCTGATCACAGTCCAAACGCAAAGTCCTGTTTCACGCTAACAACGTTTGCAACCGCACACATCACAGCGCGGCACACACGTACACCGGGCTCACTCATGAAATGGAACATTTTCAGAACGGAAGCAATAGCGCCGCGGCCGGCTTCACGGAAATTACACCTGTGTTTGTTAACCCGTTACGGCCACCGGCGCTCATGACCATGTCCGAACCATGGCCGCTTGGCCGAGCGACGTTTGTCAAGCTGAGCGACGTTTGCTAAGTGCTGCCAAAAAGGCAATCAGCTTAGGACGATGCAGATATCAATGCGTTAGTGGCTCGGGTCGTGCCGTTAAGTCTTCGGGTGTAAACAATATGCGAGGTTTTACTCTTTCTGCCAATTAAACGAGTGTACTTCTTCTTTGCGATTCTTCGAAGCACGATGGTCAGCTTCTGGACATCGTTGTCTTTCAGCTCGGCTTCGAAGTGTTTGGTAGACTTCGCAGGTAAGACCAAGTATTACTTGACAGGGATCGCGACGTGAACGCTTCTACCTTTACCCCCAAGTGTACTGATAGTTAAGCTCTGTTTAAGGGTTTGAAAGCCTTCGAGTTAAATTCAAGTGTACTGATGCAGGTTTTCACGGCTCGATTCGTGACTGTTGCTCTTCAGAGCCTGTTCTTTCGGGATAGCCGTGTCACTGAGTGCTGTCTCCCTCTCTCGCTCGCGACGTTTCGCCTCCTGCGTTGGAAGCATCATCAGCTCCGAAGAGCAGCCATCACGAATCGAGCCGTAAAAAACCTACATCAGTACCCTGTTTGTTTACCCGCCGCACGCGCCTGATGATTGCTAAACACTCGTGACAAATGAAATTCACCCGACATCACCACCACTATACTTAACCCACTCGGACCCCCGAACGAAACAAAAATTAACTTTCCAAATTTGCAAAAAAAAATATTGCCCATGAACTGAACACGAATTTGAGAATTTGTTTGACTTGAAGAGCAGAAAGGCGGACTCCCGCTTGTGTACAGTCATCACGGGAGACCTGAGCTCAGAACAATGCGGTCATGCAGCGCCGGGACCCTGTTATCAGCCAACACCGGAGACAGGCGTTGGAAGGATTCCACTCAGGGGTCACGTTTTGGCCGAGAATTCAAATGAAAATATTCTTCCAGGAACGCTCGGTGACACGGCTATCCCGAAAGAGCAGGCCGTGGAGAGAAATTCTCATCACGCATCGAGCCACCGTGACAAACACGCGGTTAGTATGCTGTTCCGTAAGTCCCCAAATGTGTAGGTGGACGATACCATGTGACTTGTTTATGGGGGGTGTGATTCAAAGACGACAAATACAAAGGTCCCCCGTATAGCCTTAACAGACTTGTAGAGTCGAGTGCTGTTATTGAGTAGCACCTATTGAGGCAAGCACGGCACACGAGGTGGGTGGGTGGTCAGCACCACGCCCGGCCGCCTTTGCCTCCCTTGTAGCGATGTAAAATACAATGCAACCGGGTACTCATTTGAGGCTGAGTCGACCAAGCAAACCAAGATTCTTACCCCATAAAACAAACAAAGGTAAATATTGGATTCGATTTCAATGCTAACAATGGGTAGATGGACGACACCACGTGTGCTGTAAACGGAGGGGGGCAGTGTGGGGGGTAAAGGTATAGGCGAGATTGCTTACCCCGTAAAGCACTTGGTATTGCCCGTGATGGTCTGCAAATCAACACTGCTGCCCTCTATGTGACTCTTCCCAATGGGGCGACCCGTGCATCGAATGTGGCACAGGGCCGGCATACAGATGTGGAATGTACCATCGCAGTGTGTAGGGGAGGTCCGAATGGTGTAACGGAAGAGCAAATCTTTGCCATTCCCCCCCCCCCTCCAGCAATGGAATCCACTTGGACTCGCCGACACTGTGTATGAGATGTTTCAATAGATATCAGCAGAAAGGATTAATGGGCTGTGAAAAGTTAATTAAAGTCCATTATAATTTTTGTAATTATAATTTTTGTTTGATTCCCGGCTCGGGTGTATCACTGTGTGGAGTTTGCGTGCTCCGTCTCCGTGCCCGCGAGGGTTTTCGCCGGGTACTCCGGTTTCCGCCCACAGTCCAAAGACACGCTGCTGCTCATTCATTGTCAGAAACCGCTAAATCCTGTACAGGGTCGCGGTGAGCCGGAGCCTAGCCCGGCAGACACATGGGGCAAGGCAGGGCTATACCAAGTATGGGACGCCAGGCCATCCAGGCTACCGGGGGCAATTTGGCCCGCAGGCCACTTAATGCTTGAGAATGGCGACCATAGACTTCAATGTTAGATCCTGTTGTAGACTGCACTTTTAAATCCTCGCGTAGACTCCAATGTTAAATCCTCGCGTAGACTCCAATGTTAAATCCTCGCATAGACTTAAATCAAAAATCCTCCCGTCGACTTTAATGTTAAATCCACCAATAGACGTCAACGTTAGAATCTCCCATAGTCCAGCGCTTCTGAATCCCGTTGCACTTCAAAGCCCACCTGGCTCCGGTCTCCACTGACCACTAGTTTGCGCTCGCAGCGCACTGATGGGTCGCGACCCACCGGTTGAAAACGACGGGTAGACACAACCACCCTTGCACCCCCGCACTAAGCCTCCCAACACACTCCCAACACACTCCCCAGCCTCTCCCAGGCTCCCCCAACCTCCCCACTCCTCCCCCCCCTGGCCGCTTTGAGACGGAGGAAAGGCGGCCGCCAGCCCGCGCTATCGCCCGTGCCATCAGAGGAGAGCATTATTATTTCTCCGTGGCCCGCCTCCCCGTCCGTGTGTAATTAAACCGCGAATCCGTGCTGCGGGCGGGCGATGTCTGGCGAGATAGCGGTGGCCGCTGCCGCTGTAATGGGTGTGTGATGGTCAATTACTGTGTGTGTGTGGTTTTTTTTTCTGCTGTGGCGGTAATGGTAAGAACTGCTCGTTTGGGTGGGGTTTTTTTCTTTCTATCTTTCGTTGGAGAAGGAAGCCAACACGATGGCTTGGGTCCATAGTCTTCAACATACCGGTGTGCTGAAGTAATCATAATAATAATAATTTAAATTTATATAGCGCCTTTCACCCGAGGGTCACAAAGCGCTGCACAGCTGCTGCGGAGAGAACGACATGTCAACAACGACAATGAACCGGAAATCTGCAGTAATTTTGATTTGGGTTTTTTTTTATCCAAGCTGTGGAGAGAACGGCATGTTAACAACATAAAGACAGAATAACTGGGAGTCAAGCAATATAGATACAATTATAAGACATAGGACATAACAGTAGCAACGAATTGGCACGTATTTGTTCATAATAATAATAGCATTTATATAGCGCCTTTCACCCGAGGGTCACGTGACAACCCTTTACTAATTCGCTGTGTCGGGTGGAGGCGGGTTTGCGACACTTATATATATAATATCCTTAACGTGACCTAACTCATAAAAAGAGCTAGACTATGGATAACATTGGTCACGGAAGCCTTCGTGTTAAATTTACGATGTTTGAGCTTGGTTGCATCGTGTCGAGTGTACCTCCTCTGTCCTCTCTGTCTCTCGCCTTCGCGACGTGTCGCCTCGCACGTTGGAGGCATCGTCAGGCGTGTATGAGCGGTTCCTCAGAAAGGTGTTCTGTCATATATGTATCTGCGGTGCGCTGAATACAATTCATTCAAGCGTTAGAAGTTCATCCATTGTCAGAAACCGCTTAATCCTGTACAGGGTCGCGGTGAGCCGGAGCCTATCTCGGCAGACACAGTAAAATGTAATTGTTTTAGAACGTAACGAAACTATTTTGAGTCCGCTACTCATCAAATGGGGACCAGTGGCGGTCTTAGTGATTCTAGGGCCCCAGGCAAATTCAATGATGCCACCGTGCGATTGCCTGGGTTGGCCCATGGTTAAGACCGTGAAGGTGACGTTCAGGAGCATTCGAAGGAGGTACCCCGTGCACTAAAGGGGAAGTGACCCGATTTTCTGGATTAACAGCACGGTAGCGCGGTGAGTAGCACTGCCACCTCACAGCAAGAAGGCCACGGGTTCGAATCCCGGCTCGGATGCCTTTCTGTGTGGAGTTTGCATGTTCTCCCCGTGTCCGCGTGGGTTTTTCGCCGGGTTTCCTCCCACAGTCCAAAGGCATGCTTGCTGCATAGGTTAATCGGTCTTCTGACTACATTGCCGACCTGCCTTGCGCCCTGTGTCCGCCGGGATAGGCTCCGGCTCACCGCGACCCTGTTACTAGGATTAAGCGATGGATCCCGCAAACATTGCGAAAATCACACGTGGAAGAAGGGGGGCGGGGTGGGGGCGTGGGTCACGTCGGCACGTGATGTAAACAAACCGACGCCATTGCGCGTTAACCACGCCCACAATACGACGAAGGCGTGGCTTCCAGTGACGTCACCTTTGTCATCCAGCAGACGGACAGGTACACTTAACCATAGTCTTCTTCTTTGCGATTCTTCGAAGCACGATGGTTTAGCTTCTGGACATCGTTGTCTTTCAGCTCGGCTTCGAAGTGTAGTGAGGCTCTGTTTATGAGTTTAGGTCATGTGGAGAAAAAAAAAGGTGTGTAAGTGAAGTGCACCCCGTCGATATGTTGGAGCAAACGAGCGAGCACATGCATCACTTACCTTAACAGATGGTACCGACGTTTCGCTGAGGCTTACCACTCAGCATCATCAGGGGACTCGGAAAGGTACACTTAATCGTACACGATACGTGAATCGACGTTGGATACAAGCAGAACATCAAGATCCGAGAGATCTCCCTTGGAGTCGCGTCTCGGCTGCGTTAAAACACTGGCAGTTGTTAGTTAAACACACACACTGGCTACTTGGCCGAAAACATCTTAGTATTTAGAAGACGCAGTTTCTGGCAAATGTTAATAATAATAATAGCATTTATAGAGCGCCTTTCACTCGAGGGTCGCAAAGCGCTGCACAAGGCCGTGGAGAGAACGGCATGTCAATAACATCAAGACAGATTAACTGAGAGTCAAGCAATAGCTGATTAATAAGAATTCTAAAACAAGCAAGGCGGGAACAGATGTATCCGAGCAGATCGGAAGAGAGAGAGAGAGAGAGCCACGGCACGGCACCACTGACCCGCACCAACAGTCCAAGCCAGGGGAAGGAATAACTGTTCCCATCAAGGCGCAGGTAGGAAGAGAGCCAACATCCTGGCACAGCAGCATTGAGCCGCATCAATAGTCCTAGCCGGAGGACTTGAAGGCGCCGGCTTACCTCTCTCCCGCCTCTCCGCGGTTCCTCGTCCCCTGAGTCGTTCCGCTTTCGAAGCGCGCGTTCTAAGTGGTGGTTTATGGGTACCTTTTAGCCAGCATACAAAGTACTGAAGGTGTCTATTTGGTGTTTTAAGATCTTAACACTTGTTTCATTGCCAGAAAGGGTAAAAACCTCGTATCTTTTTTACGTCGTTTGGTGCATTATTATTACTATTATTATGTATTATTACCTCTACCCTCCGCCCCACCACTACCAGCGGCGATAAATTGTGAGCAGAGCGAGTGGGAGAAGCTGTGGCGGCGGCGGCGGCGGTGGAACATCAAACCCACCGAGACTCTCTTAAACGTGGCCACGAGAGAGCACTGTAAAAATTAACGACTCTGATCGGCGCGCCCTGCCTGTCTCCACGTGTCTCCCGCGTGTCTCCCTGTCTCCCCATATCTCCCCGTCTCCCGGTGTCTTCACTGTGCCTCCGTGTCTCCCCGTATCTCCCCGCGTCTCCTCTTGTTTCTCCGTATCTCCTCGTCTACTCGTATCTAACCCGCATCTCCTCGTATCTCCCCGTATCTCCCCGCGTCTCCCGCTCTCGAGCTGAGTGTGGAAGGTCCTGCTGTGTCTCGGAGCTCCGTAGCCTGCTGCTGCTCTCTCCTCAATATGCCAAGGTGCATCGCGGGTTAACGAGGGGGATTCATTGGCGCTTTACGGCGTCAGGAGACACTGAACCGTGCCCACCGAGCCTCATCCTGGGGTCACAGTGAGGTCACAGTGGGGGTCACAGTGGGGTCACAGTCGGGTCAGTGTTTAAACCGGGTTCTCTCGGGCGGCGAACTGATGGTCTCAGACCAGTCAACAGTGACTCACACAGAGATCCACAGACTCACATCGACAGTAGCAACAACACCGCCCCCTACTGCGATACCCTGGCAAGACCCGCCTGAAAATCAAACCGCGTCTTGAGACTCTGTGGGCCGGCACGGTGGCGCAGCGGGTGGCGCAGCGAATAGCGCTGTCGCCTCACGGCAAGAACGGACCTGGTTCGATTCCCACCTCGGGTGCCGCCTTTCTGTGTGGAGTTTGTGTGTTCTGCATCATATTCTGCCTGGGTTTCCTTCGGGTTCTACAGTTTTCTCCCCACAACTAAAAAAAACCCACCCATTATAATTGGCCGATATCATAATATATCGCACGGAGTGGGCTGGCTGGTTGGCGCCGGCTGACTGCGTGGCTGCCTCCCCCCTAAACGCCTATGCGGTTTCCGCCTCTGAGTGTTATTTTTCGAACGAACCTATTCGATATTGAGTGCACACTATGCAGCCACGCGGCTACTGTAGATTTCAAAATTTTCAAATGTAAATTTCAGCGCAGCCTCCACACGCGGGTGCCCGTTGGGGAACGAACAAACGCAACTCGGTAATAAGGAAAAGCTTTCCGGCTGAATCAAGCGAGCGAATCTGTGGCCCCGTAGCGAGTTGGTCTCAGTCACGGTGACCCAGCCGCAAAAAGATCAGACGGAACGCAGCCCTCATCACTCGTGGTCTCAAAACAAGCCCGCATTGCCGCCCGACTATTGCCGGGAACATACCGGGGCGGTGTATGTAGTGGCACGGGTGAATTAATGCGGCTTGTTTGACCGGTATATAGATAGGGAAGCTCAGCCGGGCCAGTCGCGTTTGTAAAAACACTGTCACACACACACACGCGTGAATATATATATTTAGTTTCGCGGCGACACGGGTTGGAAGTTAGTTGAGCGAGCGGCCGGATTCAACGCGCGCTCCACACCGGCGGCGGCCAGCCGCCTTTTGCCACGCGGTTTTTGTCGGATGGTCTCGTTTCGAAGCTTGAGAGAGGATTTAAATCTCACGCCGCTCTGGATTGAAGTCGAGTTGTCGTCCGTCGCGAGCAGATTCGCCAGAGTGGCTTAGCAGGCTCACCAGCGTCGCCGGGTAAGTTGTAACTGTGCGAGAGACGGCAGTGGGAGGCAAAGCGTGTCTTGTATCGCAGTGCTTCAACAAAGTAGAGAAAATATTATACATGTGTTTTTGAAAATATTTTTGCCTTTCGAAGCAATGTTTTTCGGGATAGCCGTGTTACTGAGCGCTCCCCCTCTCTCCTTCGCGACGTTTCGCCTCCCACGTTGGAGGCATCCTCAGGTGTTCTAGATGTACATTGTCGTGTTGCGGTCCTGATTAATTGACCTGCTGAGTAAATTTGCCTCCAGTGCCCTACGATGAACGGGCGTCCCATCCTGGGTAGAGCCCTTCCCTGCGCCGTGTGTCTGCCGAGATTGACTCCGTTTAGTGTTCCTGCTCTCTCTCTCCTTCGCGACGTTTCACCTCCCAAGTTGGAGGCGTCATCAGGCCTGTATCCATATATTGCTGGGGGGGGAGTCCCTCTGTATGCTGGAAGGGGGGGAGAGGGGTGTTTGACCATACTTCCCCACACAGGACCTGGCCGCGATATTCACTCGTCGCTTAACATTGTATCGCATTGTCGATGTATTATATTAAATGTATAATATAACACATGTAAGTTTTAATAAGGGGCGCGAGAACATATTACGAGAACCAAAGGTGTGCAGGCTGCAGTACAGGTTAACAACCACTGCACTAGCGTGACGCCCTTTTCCACCAGCAGTTGCTTGAACAAGACATTGCAGGGCTGCGCCTATACCTAAACCAGCCCCGCTGTCCGGGCAGGTCCGGCTTAGACGGGCATACAACCCTATGACCACACGGTTTTCGTACACTACACGTAAATCGACCGACCACTGGGTGTTTGACAGATGACTGTTTAGAATCTGTCCACATTTAGCGCATAGTTCGTAAGCGCGAGGGAGGGAGGAAAAACCGCATGGATTTGCCCACTTGCCCGTGGAATGTTTACGCCGCCGATGCTTTTTTGTGCATTCCCCGCGCCGATCACGCGTGACAGTCTCAGAAGGAGAGGCGCGTCCTCTGCATGCGGGGAGCGGTGGCGCGGCGGTTAGCGCGATGCTCGGAACCCGGCGAGCCGAGTTCGCGATTCCCCGCTCACGATCATCGATCAGTGGCCGGCACGGTGGCGTAGTGGGTAGCGCTGCCGCCTCACAGCATGAAGTTCCCGGGTTCGAATCTCCGCTCGGGGTCCTGTCTGTGTGGAGTTTGCATGTTCTCCCCGTGTCCGCGTGGGTTTTCGCCGGGCACTCCGGTTTCCTCCCACCGTCCAAAGGCATGCTGCCAGGTTAATTGGCGTACTGACTAAATTTCCCCAGGTGCCCTGCGATGGACTGGCGTTCCATCCTCGGTGTTCCTGCTCACCGCGACCCTGAACAGGATTAAGCGATTTCTGAAAATGGATGGATGGATAGATGGACATTGCGACCCATAAAGTTACGCAGAGATTCATTTAATTACTGAGACCCGTAATATTACACGGAGACCCACTGAGTGGCATTGAGGACCATAGAGTTACATAGGCACTCATAGACCACAGCCCTAGACCGTTTGCAGTATTGGCAGCTACAGGACATTGGCGGAGGGAATGCGCGGACTAATAAGGAGTGAAAACAACAACTCATGTAGGTTGAACCGAGGCCAGAACTCGGTGCGTACACACAAATCAAAAACAGTGTCAGAAAGCCCGTCTCAGACACGAATGTAAATAAACGGCGGCGCACTGAGAAACACAGACATACGCACACACACACAGACACAAACAGCAATAATAATAATAGCATTTTATAGAGCGCCTTTCACCCGAGGGTCACAAAGACATACGGAGAAACGCAAACACAAGAACACACAGCAGCACAGAAACACAAATACACCGAGTCACTCACGCAGAAATTACTCACACAAACACACACACACATATATACACACACAGAAACGCACAGACACACGCAAAAAACACAAACGCAGGAACACACAGAGGCGCGTGGACACAGAGACAAATCCCCCGTATAGCCTTAACAGACTGTAGGGGCAAGTGCCGTTAGCGAGCACCTCAAGACACACAGACACATGCACGATCTCACACGGGGAGCCTCCTTCCCGAGAGCCGCGCCGGGGCTCGAACTGGTTGCCACTCCTCCTCCGCCTCCTCCTTTCTGCGGCTCCAGTCGCTCGGACAGTTTCCCCGCATCGTACGGGGGTCACGGCGCGGCCACGGGGCTCTCTCCACAAGTCTCCCCTGCCCGCTCCCCACGTCTCCCCGTGTCTCCTTTCTCCATTCCTCTCCCGTCCCCTCTCACCTCTCTCCCCACGTCTCCTCCCTCACTTCCTCCTCTCTCCGGTTCTCCGGTTTCCTCCCACAACCTTAAAAAAAAAAGCCCCCGCTCATGAATCAATTGGACCGATAACACCATAATAGGGGACGCTGGCAGATTTTTGCCGCTCTTAAGATTGCCACTTTCACGACCTTTCAGTATATTCGAAGCAGCCTTAATCATTTAATTATGTTTTTCCTTTGGTTTATTTATTTATTTACTTGCCATTGTTGACATGCCGTTCTCTTCGCGGCCGTTGTGCAGCGCTTTGTGACCCTCGGGTGAAAGGCGCTATATAAAACGCTATTATTATTATTAATATACAGGACGCATTACGCGGCAAAAATGTTGGCGCCGGCGAACCGCCTGGCTGCCTCCTCCGCCTTTCTGCGGTTCCCTCGCTACGCCTCTGAGTCGTTCTCTCTTCGCATGAATACCTTCGACATTGAATGAATGTGTGCCACGCGTTATAAATAGCATTTATGATTTTTATTAAACGTCCATCACGCTGCCTTCCCCGTAACATTCTGTCCCCCCCAAAAAAACAAAGATCCCCCGTGTAGCCTTCACAGACTGTCGGGTCAAGTGCTCTTTGCGGCCACATAATAAAGGTCAGCACGCCACACGTGCGGGTGGGTAGCCAGCACCACGCCCAGCCGCCTTTGTCTCCACGGTGGCGATGTTTACACACCGCCCCACGTACTCATTTGAGGGGGAGGCTCAGGAACCGGTTCAGAAATTCGTGACGGACCTTGGTGGCTGTGAGCGGGAATCGAACTCTGCTTGGCCGAGTTCGTAGCGCGGGACGCTAACCGCTGCACCACCGCTCCACCACACAATGATGAAACGAGGTAAACTCTTTAAACCATTCCCGGCAGTGATAATACGACAGCTGCTAAGATGTTCAAACACCAAATAGACACCTCTGTTTTAGCAGGCATCGAGTTTTCGGTAACAGCACACGCGCGTTGTCAAACGTGCAAACAATTAGTCAAAAAGCTAATGCCAGATAGCGTAACACCCTTCCTCTTCTTACATCGTCTGTTTACTTCTTCTTCTTCTTTGCGATTCTTCGAAGCACGATGGTCAGCCCCTGGACATCAGCGTTGTCTTTCAGCTCGGCCTCGAAGTGTTTGGTAGAATTCGCAGGCAATACCAAGTATTACCTGACAGGGATCGCGACGTGAACGCTTCTACCTGTTTACTGGCAAGAAGGTGTATATATGCTGGCAATCAATTTTCTTTCATAACACGAGCATTGTTCTTGACGTTTAAGTGACATCACGCGGCCGTTTTCTTATTATTATCATTTGCGATTCTTCGAAGCGCGATGGTTACATTACAGTTTCCCATTTCTTCACACAGTTCTTTGCATTTGTATTGAACTCTGCAAGGTATTTTGAGCTGCACAGGTTGGGTAGTAGAGCGCAGACGTGGCAGTGTTCCATTGTATGGTCTGCTTCTCCACATTCACAGGTGGTTGGGCCGGTCTTGTAGCCCCATCTGACCAAAGCAGCATCTTTTGTTCGTCCCGTTCTAGTTCTCAGGCGGTTGAGTGTCTTCCACTGAATCCACGGTGCTTCTGAGTCAGTAGGGAGGTCTTCAGCAGGGGGGATTCCCATGCCAGTTGGAGGATGGTCACCCTCAAGCTTTTTCCGTCCAGAGCTGGAGTCTGGTTTCTTATCGAGATGTTGTTAGGGGCTGCACATGGCTGAGGAAGCCACGTGCAGCTTCCTCAGCCATGTGCAGCCGTATCCCTCGTACACACGCCTGGCTCCTGGATCAGTTTCACCATCTCGCGTGGATTACACCGCATACAATGGGACACGTCGTTAGCCCACGTGCGACGAGAACGGGCCGTTGTCCGAAACGTTTATTCAATGTTTCATTTCGTGTATGTTCATATATACTTGGGAATGTACCGCTCTGGGTTTTCACGGCTCGATTCAAGACGGTTGCTCTTCAGAGATGTTCTTTCGGGATAGCCGTGTCACTGAGCGCGCTCTGTCTCTCTCTCCCACTTCCCGTTGTGCTATCGCCCTCAATACCACCAACATCACCACCTCCACCTTCCCCGTGACTCCCTCTCACAGAGACGCTGGCCTAGTCCTCCTCCTGCCCCTCCTGCTTCCGGCTCGCCCGCGGTCACGATGGAAGGCAGCGTGGAGCAGGGCCGCTGGCTCGCTCACCCTCACGGCCCGTCGGCG
>JAZEWU010000043.1:1400830-1414188 GCA_036362915.1 Geotria australis | reverse complement strand
TTCGTGAAGCCTACGCGGAGGCATGGAGCAGAGACTCGGAAAGTTTCAACGGACTGACGCTTTCCTGAAATCCCAGCGGACCGATCTCACGAAGTCTAAATGAAGTCGGGGTACTTGTGAAGTCGATAGAAGCCGGAGCTAACGGACTTTTGGACACTGACTGGTCGGTGAGGTCCTGGAAGGAGCCGCTCTGAGCAGCTCGATCTGCCTCAAGCCTTGAAGAGAATCGTGAGTTTGTCAAATCAACGGCGAGAGTTTGAAACGGACGAGGTGAAACGGGGAGGCATTAATCGGGGTGACGCGGCCGGTCACCGTATTCAGGTCGCACGTATTTTACTTTCGCGGTTTCGAACCGATTTTTTTTTTTATTTTTACATTTTTTTCGTTTGCGTAATCCGTGTCGTTTACCCACCCCCGCGGTCTTCGTGTCATCGCCACCTTTCCCCGCCGCCGACCTTGGTCGATCGCTCGAACCTCGGATCGGTGTCGTTCGCCAAACCGCCGTCGTACGTCGAGACGGTTGTACAGGTCGTACGTCTCGGAAAATAGTGCGCAGTTTGTTTTATTGTACAGGGCATTGTTTAGTTTAAATATTATTTTTCCTGAAACAGCACTCGCTCAAAACGTTCAACCCATCGGCCCGCCAGTTAATTCCAAGGACAAGCGCGAATAGGGGACAATAATAACAATAATCTACTTTTGTAACGCGCACATTTTCTCCGGGGGTGGACTTTGTTCGTTTTGTTGAAAAGTTTACTGGGGAACAAGACGATCGCTAAAACTTGACGCGTTTGTCCAGAAACGGTTTGACACACGATCCGCTCGGGACCAGTGTTCTCCAACCTTCTCAAACGCAAGATCTCTTTTAGAATTTAAATGCGACGCAAGATTTTAAAGTCTACTTTGCTAAATTTTCCCCCCCATCAAAAAACATGCACGCTGTGCATTACACTCAACGATTATTAGTGCCTGGATCGATTCCCGACTCGATTCTTCCTATTTAATATGCTTCTACACTGCATGGTGATGCCATTACACGCGCGGCTCATCACACGTGAGCTTAGAGCGGCTACATTAACGTCGAGTGTTCAACACTCCGGGATCGATCTGTCAATCATGATCGACTGATGGATACAAGCGACCTGTGGCCAGATAGAAGAGACAGTCAACACTGGGATAAGGTGATCAGCTAGATGAGAGAGGGGTGTGAGAGACGGGTTGCGTGAGAGACGGGGAGAGTGAGAGAGATGACGGACGGGTTGAGTGAGAGACGGGGAAAGTGATTGGGAGCAAGAGGCAGACAGGTAGAGAAGATAGAGATGTGTGGGAGAGATAAAGATACGGGGAGAGGAAAGAGAGATGGAGAGACGGGTCGAGAACAGATAACGCCTTTGTGAATTTCACCCACGTTGCGCTCAGGTCAAGTGTCAGGAAACGTGACCTTTGGCTAGTTTTGACCTCAGAGGGGTCGTCGCGAGTGAGTGGGTTTCTGGACACCGACTCAAGCCGTGCGCTGGAGTCTGGGACTGTATGCATGTCATCGTTATCGTAATCAACAGTCATGGTTAATCCACTGCTGGATGAAGGTCTCCCCCAGACCGCCGCAGCCACCTCTAACGAACCCACGATGTAATAAAAACCACCTCGAAAATAGGTCAGAATTTAGAAACGTAACAATATTTGAACACAAAGATTCCTTCGTATAGTCTTTCCAGCACGCGAGAGTCTATTGTGGCCAGCACGGCACACGAGGGGGTGGGTGACCAGCGCCACGATTGGCCACCTTTGTCTCCCCAGTGCTGATGTTTCCGCACCAGGTACCAGTTTGTTAAGGCTGAATTGACCTAGGGCCGTGAGCGGGAAAAGTACCGCAGTTGCTCTGACCACTACACCACGGCTCCCCAACAACAATAACAACCGCCGTTCGCCACTAAGCGGCGGTGACGTCACCACTGCGCCTGTGCCAGGCCAGGTGCAGCTTGAGGCCGCGTTCCCCACAGACTTTAATAGAAACGTGGCCGTCAATAGCTTGGTTTCTCTAACTGGAGTTTACATAGCTGAACGTAACGCAGATAGATATATATATATAAAATGAAATAACCCATAACGCTCGCACGTCTTGTTACTGTGATGCCTGCAAGCCCTCGGGGCAATGACGGCGACTGGCGTTATATAATGTACATTTAAAATGTCAGCACGATACAATGCCTTACTGTCAAGAGGAAAATATATATTAACGAGAGTGAGAGAGGGAGGGAGGGAGAAAAAAAAAAGTAAATCTGCCTCCGGTCTAGTTCTGTATACTCCAGTCAGCGGGCCAGCCAAGTAGAGACATTCCTCCCGCTCAAATCCGTCAGTTGTCACTCACGCATTAACGCGTGCTTGTCATCCGCATTATAAAGAGACTCGGGAAAGTAAAAGCTCCCTCGCCCGCCCCTCACTCTGCCCCCCTATCCCCCACCCCCTTACGCCCCCCAATCCCCCCCAAACGATACACCTGGTGTCAAGTTCCATGCAACACATAGGTTGAGTGCGACCAGGGTTAGGCGAGGAATACTTTTCCGGAGCTCAGACCCAGACCTGGATTTACAAAAATAAAATCCCACGCTGGCTGGTGGATGGCTTGTGAAGCAACGTCTTGCAACACCGCATTGGTGCCGGGAGGGCTGGCGTGTTTAAACGCAGGGCATTTCACAAACTTAGGGCCCGATTATTGAGCGAGTATGTAAATGCGGCGACTTGCGTAAAATGTAATTAACATTTTGGAGAAAAAAAAATACGATTAAATTAGCAACCGGCAATTTTTTTCGGCCGCTCGTTCATTAAAAGCGACTGTGTAATTTACTGCCTCGACTGCCACTCGTCGTAAAGATGATACTGTAAATGAAATCGGTATATATGATGCGCCCAGCGGTGTGTGTACATACATGACGATATGTATTCCACCCTGTGTGTGCAAAGGCAACGCGAACGTGTACCGTATTTCCCCGATTAGAAGACGCTCCGGAAAGTGAGACGGGCACCCCCCCCCCCCTGAAATGTGTCAATAATGTTAATGTGGCAAAACTTTTCACACACACCGGATTATAAGACGCACCCACCCCTCCCCAACGCACCTCTAAAGGCGAGTCAGTGCATCTCTAATAAGGAAAATACGGTGCATGTATACGCCCGGTGCGCTTGGTTAAACCAAAAGCCCTCGATAGTTTTCTCGGATTAATTAGCAGCAAGGTACTTGGACTGTATGTCAATACAGTACTAGTACTGTCGGGGGGGAGGCACGCCTGATCGCGTTGTTAAAGTGCAACTGAATCGTCCGCATCTCGTACGATCAGTTTTCGCGGCAAACCAAAGTCGGCACGCGCGGTGGTAACGACCAGAATCCATCCATTTTCAGAAACCGCTCAATCCTGTCCAGGATCGCGGTGAGCCGGAGCCTATCCCGGCATACACAGGGCGTAAGGCAGGGGTATACCGAGGATGGGACGCCAGTCCATCGCAGGGCACCCGGGGCAATTTACTCAGTAGGCCAATTTACCTGGCAGCATGTCTTTGGACGGTGGGAGGAAACCGGAGTGCCCGGCGAAAACCCACGCAGACACGGGGAGAACATGCACACTCCACACAGAAAGGCACCCGAGCCGGGATTCGAACCCGGGAACTTCTTGCTGTGAGGCGGCAGCGCTACACGCTACGCCACCGTGCCGCCCTGAGTAGTCGCGAATCTGAAATCCCTGCAGAGCTGATGGATTGCTTGTGAGTGAAGTCCCGTCTCTCTCGCTCTCCCTGTGTCGCTCTGTCGCGCGAGCAATCCGTATTGAGCAACTGCCCGCAACTTGAGTTTCAGAGGAAAAAGTCCTCGTGTGTAAAAGCGATGCCAGGAGTGGCACGCAACCGATCGCTCGGGCGTGAAAACCCTCGTTGTAAATGATGTCCGCAGAGCGTTCATTCTGGGACCAAAATAGCCATGACAAGATGACACACACACACAGATTAGGTGACACACACACCCACACACACAGAAGCTGCTCTTTGTAACTGAGAATATGAAGACGTTGAAGCCAAACGAGACGATGTTGTGTGTGTTTTGGTTTCAAGAAATAATTCTTATCTCGCGTCCGAACTCCCGATGTACTGTTTGTTGTAAGCGTCGTTGTCTCTCTAACGGGCCACGTTTCACCATGATTTTTGTTTTAAGTTTCAGGCGTTCCGTGTCTTGCGGGTTTTTTGTTTGTTTATCGGAGTTGATTTTTGTCGAGCGGGTGAAAAGAACCAGATTTCGCACAACGAGCGAGAGAGAGAGAGAGATACATCATTGGGGCCACTTTGCTCGGAACGGAGCCGAGTTGGCTCCTGTATTCTTCCTCGGAGGGAGCCTCAAGCTAAACCCGTCTTATAGGACCCGCTGTTCTTAACCAGTGGGGTCGCGACCAATCAGTGGGCAGCCAGCGCCACCTAATGGTCCGTGGAGAGCACACACAAGTGGGCCAAGTGGTGCAAAAAGGTTGAGAATGTCTGTGATAGGGAACCACGGCGCTCGATTCGGCTTTGGGGCTTCGCACAGTGACTTGGTTGTAGACCAAGGCTTCTGTCTGCGTTGACCGGCAGTTGTCGTGATCCGACGCGGCAGTGCGGCAACCTCGGGAACCTGACAGAGGGCGGGGAAGGGTTTGGCTTCTAGGTGCGGGTGGAGCAAGGGTTGAAAGTAAGCCGGTACGGTCCGCTACGGTGTACCGCCGAGAAAGCGGTCGTAGGAGTTCGGTATGGTAACGTCTCACGGGAGATTTCGTCTAGCGCAGCCCGCCCGCGCGCACTTTGCCGAAATATTCCTCGCGAAGTAAAATCGCCCGTGAGTTCGCACTGCAGAACCCAGCTCAGAAACATCACCCGTGGAAAATTGCTTTTTAAGAGCCGCTCTTTCGGGATAGCCGTGCCGAGCGTTCCCACTCTCCTGCACATAAATACAACTATCACTCAAGATATGTAATGCCTCCCGCCCCCCACCCCTCCCGAATCATCCATCCATTTTCAGAAACCGCTTAATCCCGTACAGGGTCGCGGTGAGCCGGAGTCGCGACCCTCGCGCGCCGAGATGTCGATCTGGATTCGAGTCGGTTCTGTATTTTTTTTTGTTGTTTCCGAGATAGTTCTGCTTGCGTAGGGATGTTTGGCCAGTTCTGTTCCCAATGGGATTGTGGTTTCGCGTGGTGAGAACCCTGGGAGAATATCCCGGTACCACGACGGAGATGGGTGACGCTCACTGATTAAAATACACCGATATGAACGTCCGTCCATCCATCAATTTTCTAAACCGCTTGTCCTGGTGAGGGTCGCGGCGGCAGCAGTCCAAGGAAAGTGGACCAGACATCCCTTTCCCCAGCAGCATATTCCAGCTCTTCCTGAGAGAGGATTCCCAGGTGTTCCCAAGCCAGACGAAGGATATAATCCCTCCAGCGTGTCCTGTGTCGGCCTCTAGGTCTCCGCCCAGTTGGGCCATCCCTGGTAGACTTCCCGGGGAGCCTTCCAGGGGGGCATCCTTACCAGGTGCCCGAACCACCTCGACTACCCTCTCTCTATCCGAAGCAGCAGCGACTCTACTCTGAGGTTCTCCCGGATTTCTGTGGCTCCTCACTTGAACTCGTCTGGGTTGCCGCATGGTTCAGACCGCTGGTTAAGACTGTGTCGGTCCGCGAGTCTTGAACTCTCTCGTACAACAGCGAAACCAACCCTCCCCGCAACGCAAGTGAGCCCAGCGGTGATCGGCGCGGAGAGCGTGTACATGAAGCAGTGTTCGGGTCGTGTTCAATGTGCCCCGTGATTGTGTAGTGCATAAGTTATTGTTGTCGGTTCTCTTGTTTATATATCTGTGAAGTTACTCGAATCACCACCCCCAACCTCCCCCGCCCGCCTCCTAACCCTGACCCCGATGCAAATCGATATTCTTGCTACCGCAGTCGCTACTGCTTAAATAAAGGGATTTACGGACCATCGAAGCTCTCGTCTGTGTGCGTGTCTGTTTGTGTGTGTGTCTCTGTGTGTCTGTGTGTGTGGCCTTTATAGGGGTGTAGCCCGGTGGTTAGCGCACTGGGCTATGAATCTGGCGACCCGAGTCCGAATCCCGCTCACGGCCAACACCAGTGACGATTTTCTGAATCGGTCCTGGGCCTCCCCTAGGTCGACTCAGCCTCAAATGAGTACCTAGTGGGGTGTGTCAACATCGCCACTAGGGAGACAAAGGCGGCCGGGCGTGGTGCTGGTCACCCACCCCCTTGTGTGTCGTGTCGACCTTCATAGGTGCTCGCTACCGGCACTTGCTACCGGCACTTGCTCCTACAGTATGTTAAAGCTATACGGGGGATCTTTGTCTTTGCCTTTCTGGAGATCGGCAGCTCAGTGCTTAGCGCGCTGGGGATGCAAACGTGGCGACCCGAGTTCAAATCTCTCTAACGGTACTTTCCCCAACATTCTGGCGGGGGCTGTACGTGGGAACCTTTATCTTTGGCTTGTGCGTGAGCGCTCTGCATGCTCAGAGAGAGAGAGAAGAGGATGATGATGATGATGATGATCTCGGAGGAGCGCACGAAGAGCTAACGCGGGACTGTAGTGTAAACATCGCAATCATCTTTTCGTAATTCCGGCGCTAAACATCCTTCGCCGCGATAAACACAGCATTTGCATTTTGCGAGCGACTTTGCCGACTCATTTGAAGTTCATTTTTCGAAATTATTTGTGTACCGCGCATATACAAACACACTCAATATACACAAAGACAAAGATTCCACCCCCCCCCCCCCCTCCTCTGCGTATGCTTAACAGACTGTTGGGGCAAGTGTGGTGAGCCGGAACCCATCCCGGCAGGCACAGGACGAAAGGCATGGCTCCGTGTTTGTCTTTAAGGAAGTGACGGCCATCTTAGGGGACGCTGGCAGATTTTTGTCGCTCGTAAGATTGCCAGTTTTGACGACTTTTCGGTATATTCGAAGCAGCCTTAATCATTTAATTTTTGCTCCTTTGGTTTGTATTGGTTGTTTTTTTCTTTCATTGTTGACATGCCGTTCTCTTCGCGGCCCTTGTGCAGCGCTTTGTGACCCTCGGGTGAAAGGCGCTATATAAAACGCTATTATTATTATGTCCAGGATGGGACGCCAATCCATTACGAGCCACCGAGGGCAATTTAGTTCGTGTGAAGCAACAGCATGTCTTTGAACCGTGGGACGAAATCAGAGTACGCAGAACAGGCACCCGAGCCGGGATTCGAACCGGGGAAATTTCTTGCTGTGAGGCTGCAACGCTACTCACCGCTACGCCACCGTGCCGCCCGACTTCAACACAAACTTGAGTCAAAGTGACCGTGAGAATATGGCAAAGATCGGCACCGTGGCGACGTTTCGGAACGGGAGGAACTGCCGCAAATTGAAGCCAAACTGGGTGTTTTTCCTTCGCCCGATAAGTCACGAACGGCTCTGATGTTTGTCCTTTCGTCTTCCGCTAACATTTTTCTGGCGCTCAACAATTTCCTTCATCAAAGGAAATCAACTTTAACTCTCCGTAGATTCGAGTTTCTTCAATTTACGAGCGTGTTCAACGTGTTGCGCGTTTTTGTCTCGTGTTAGTTTATTGGGCATTTTAGTCCCGCTGCGATACCGCGATTTGGTGCTGTGGGTTCGCTGTGTTGCCTCGTGGGTTTTCGTTGTTGGTGTTGTTGGTTAGTTCGAGTGTTTGTTGCGTCGCAGGAATCCCGCATCCACAACTTGCAAGTGTCAGAGATAAGAGCCAGCGTTAGAGATAGCAGCCAGTGTTAGAGATAGCACCCATCGTTAGAGATAGGAGCCAGTGTTAGAGATAGCAGCCAGCATCCTCAGGCATTGTGAGACTGGAAAACCTACATCAGCGCGGAATATAATATAGTGGCTGTCTCGTGTGTGCCGATCATACAACAGGGAAACGCATTTTAGAGCGAAAACATTAGCCGATTAACGGACGAACCAACTCCGCGCTAATCCATCATTATAAATACACGCCGATTGAAGCGCCTCTTAAACACTGTTTACATTTTTACGGCCATAAAAAGGATGAGGGAAGTTATACTTCCTGTTTGGCCGAGAGATGACTAACCCCCACGTAGACTAAGATCCCCCGTATAGCCTTGACAGACTGTAGGGGCAAGTGCCGTGAGCGAGTAGCCTTTGAAGGTGGACACGGCACACACGAGGGGGTGGGTGACCAGCGTCACGCGCGGCCGCCTTTGTCTCCCCTAGTGGCGATGTTTACATACCGCACTAGCTACTCATTTGAGGCTGAGTCGACCTAGGGGAGGCCCAGGACCGGTTTCGGAAATTCGTCACTGGTGTTGGCCGTGAGCGGGATTCGAACTCGGGTCGCCGGGTTTGTAGCCCAGCGCGCTAACCACTGGGCTACCGCCCCCACCAACTCAACCAGCGTCGTGTTTACAGCTCAAGTCACCAGCCACCAACCTCCCCCCCCATCACCCACTCATTGTTTAAATAACGAATGGAAAATGCAGACTGGCATTTACCTCTTTAATTTCATTCAACCCCGCACCGCGCGCACACACAGACAAGACAAAGATCCCCCCCCCGTATAGCCTGAACAGACTGTTGGGGCAAGTGCCGTTAGCGAGCAGCTATGAAGGTCGACACGGCACACGAGGGGGTGGGTGACCAGCACCACGCCCGACACACACACACACGCACAGTGGTTAGCGCGCTACGCTGGGGCTACAAATCTGGCGACCCGAGTTCGAATCCCGCTCACGGCCAGCACCGGTGACGATTTTCTGAACCGGTCCTGGGGCCAACCCCCTCCCCCCTAGGTCGACTCAGCCTCAAATGAGTAGCTAGCGCGGTGTGTAAACATTGCCGGGTGTGGTGTCGGTCACGCGCCTCCTTGTGTGCCGTGCCGACCTTCATAAGGCGCGACTCGCTAACTTAATTTGCCCCTGACATTCTCTTTACAGGCTACACGGGGTAGGTAGAGGGGGAATATTTGTCGTTGTGCGCCATAGCGTGCGTGTGCGCGCGTGGTTATTGGCTGCAAGGAGAGAAGCGCGGTGGCTTCAGAATTCTATCTTGACGGACACGAAAAAAACAAGGCGGAGGCAAAAGATCCGAGAGTGGGGGCAGAGAGAGAGAAGGGTCGAGAGGGGACCGAGGGGATAGAGGACCCTATTTACCAGGGAATTAAGTGTTCGCTAGGGATGGGTGTTCGTGACTCGCCCCGTCCGCCTGCATTGACAGCTTTATAGCCGAGCGGCACACTACAAGGGCCTCGGCGTGCCGGGATAAGCGGGTAGAGGAAGCGGGGTGCGGGATGGATAGTGAGGTTCTGTTTGTGAGTTTAGGTCATGTGAAGAAAGGCGTGTAAGTGAAGTGCACCCGTCGATATGCCGGAGCCAAACGAGTGAGCACATGTATGTATCACTTACCTCAAGAGATGGCACCGACGTTTCGCTGGCATTACAGCTAGGGAGGAAACCGGAGTGCCCGGCGAAAACCCACGCGGGGCACTCCGGTTTCCTCCCACCGTCCGAAGACATGCTGTCAGGTTAATTGGCCTACTGAGTAAAATTGCCCCCGGGTGCCCTGCGATGGACTGGCGTCCCATCCTCGGCATACCTCCGCCTTGCGCCCTGTGTCTGCCGGGATAGGCTCCGGTTCATCGCGACCCTGTACAGGATTAAGCGGTTTCTGAAAACGGATGGATGGAAGAACGAGGAATAAGGAGCCGTGCACACGCCTGGCTTGTGTGACGGATCGCACCGCGCATGCGTCCCCGGCTTGTGGTGACCGGACCGGTGCACCTCTTCTTCTTCTTTGCGATTCTTCGAAGCACGATGGTCAGCTTCTGGACATCGTTGTCTTTCAGCTCCTCGGCCTCTGGGATGGGGCAACGTCGCGAATGAGCGAGGCGGAGGAAAGATATCCCGAAAAAAACAGCTACCGAGGTGTAATTCTCAGTCACTCAAATCGTTGACTCAGACCCGGGCTCGCTCTTGAATGAGCCGTCAATCAACGCGCATTGAGACGTGAAATCGGCTCAACTTCTGTCTCGTGCGAAACGGTGACAAACACCCAGTGTGTTTGGGGAGCTCTGAACAGCGAGCGTTGTTAACGTAGCTCAGCGGTTTAGCGCGCGCTAGGCTGCAAACGTAACGACACGAGTTCGAATCCAGCTCACGGCCAACACCGCTGACGATTTTCTGTACCGGTCGAAAATGTCTGTGCTGTGTGTGTGTGGAGCAGTGGGGAGCGGTAGCCCAGTGTTTAGCGCGCTGGGCTACAAATCTGGCGACCCGAGTTCGAATCCCGCTCGCGGCCAATACCAGTGACGATTTTCTGAACCGCTCCTAGGCCTCCGCTAGGTCGACTCAGCCTCAAATGAGTACCTAGTGCGGTGTGTAAACATTGCTACTAGGTTATCACGCTGCGCTACCAACCCGGCCACTTCGGCTATGACCTGAACCGTTCCCGGACCTCGCCCTAGGTCCACTCGGCCTCAAATGAGTACCGCTATGTTATACATCGCCATTCGGGAGACACAGACTGGCGGGTGTGGTGCTGGCCACCCACCCCGTCGTGTCTACCGTCCCAGCCTTCACGGGTGTTAGTCGCTGACAGCTCTTGCCCCAACAGTCTGTCAAGGCTGCACGGGGGGGGGATCTTTATCTTTGCTCCGTTAACAAATGCTCAAAGACTCGTCTCAACGACGCGTGAAGCCCTCCTCTGATTTGTGTCACTTAGCGGCCAAGCAAAGCGGGAGAAACCCATTCAAATGCAGGGTCATCGCTCACACGAGCTGGGAAGGAGGGAGGTAGGGAGGGAGATCACGCTTGATGCCCGTTCTCGGAGTATCTGTTCCACCTGAAATTTAAAGTAGTCAAATGAATTATGATTTTAAAAAATCTGAAAGGTTGATTAAAACCCAAGATGAATATACAGAACTGACTTATTGATCGGTTTTAGATAAAACAGGGAGGGAGGGAGGGAGGCAGGGGAGGGATGGATGGATGGAGGGTGCCAGGGAGGGAGGGAGGCACAAACTCGATACACGGGTGGCATTCACGCTCACACACAGCAAGTTATACAGCAACACGTCGGGAGAAAGCAGAGACACAATAGCGAAAAGACGCGCAGCGAGGAGGAGGGGTTGGCTTCCGCCCAGAGGGAGAGAAGGATGGAGGGAGGGAGGCGTCGCCTCAATCCATAATGAGCCACGCACGCTGTGAAGAGAAGATTTTAACTCAAAAGGGGAAAATGGCTGGTTGGGGGGCGGCACGGTGGCGTAGAGTAGCGCTGCCGCCTCATAGCAAGAAAGTCCCGGGTTCGAATCCCCGGCTCAGGAACCTTTCTGTGTGGAGTTTGCATGTTCTCCCCTGTGTACTCGTGGGTTTTCGCCGGGCACTCCGGTTTACTCCCACCGTCCAAATACATGCTGCCGCATAGGTTAATTGGCCTGCGGACTAAATTTTCCCCCGATGCCCTGTGATGGACTGGCGTCCCCTATCCTGGGTATAGCCCTGCCTTGCCCCCTGTGTTTGCCGGGATGGACTCCGGCTCACCACGACCCTGTACAGGATTAAGCGGCTTCTGAAAATGAGAGTGGGTTAGGTGCCGGTTAGAGCGGGCTGTATTAGTATTAGGGTGGAATGGGTGGAGCGGTGGCTCAGTGGTTAGCGCGCTGGGTTATAAACCTGGCCACCCGAGTTCGAATCCCGCTCACGGCCAACACCAGTGACGATTCCCTGAACCGGTCCTGGTCCTGCCCTAGGTCGACTCAGCCTCACAAATGAGTACCTGGCGCGGTGTGTAAACATCGCCACTAGGGAGACAAAGGCGGCCGGGCGTGGTGCTGGTCACCCACCCCCTCGCGCGGCGTGTCGACCTTCATAGGTGCTCGCTAACGGTGCTTGACACCGCAGTCTGTTAAGGCTATACGGGGGATCTTTGTCTTTGGTTATCTTTGTTATTAGCATCAGGGTGGGTTGGGTACCGGTTAGGCCGGCTCGTTTGAGCATCAGGGTGGGTGGGTGAGTGGGTGAGTGGGTGGCGGGTGTCCGTATTAACATTATAGTGGGCGGCTGCACTCGCTCGGCCTGCAATTAGCATTAGTCTGCGTGCGTTGTCAACAGTGTTCACAGAGAGCCACCTATGAATTCGCTGCTGGATAACGGAGGCGGGGGGCGGCGGGAGACACAATGAGACACCTGGCGGGTGTTCGCGAGCCTCGGGGGCTGATAAATACCCCCTGGGGACCCATCAAGAGGCCCCCAGGGCGGCCGCGGGCGTCACCAGGCCCAAGTCACCGACCGTGGGAAGGCATCGCTCGAGCCAAGGTTCTCCCGGCTCGCCCCATCTGTTGCTCTCGCTCGCTCTCACACGCTCTCTCTCTCTCTATATATCGCGCTCAGTCTCCGCTCTCTGCTTTCCAGAGCGGCGCCGCTTTGTTTAACCTGTTGTTGTTGTTTTACGGAGGAGGGTTTGTGAGACAAGTAAAGGTAAAGGTGCCGGCGTGTCACTGGTGGGGCGAAAGGGTGACAGGTCGTGGGATCGGTTTCACGACTCCCGCACACCACCTCTTGCCCCCCACCTCTTGCGCGCCCCCTTTCCTCAATCCCTCACAGGCTTGAGGCCTCCCACACAATTAATGCATTTATTCATTGTCAGAAGCCGCTCGAGCCTGTACAGGGTTGCGGTGAACCGGAGCCTATCCCGGCAGACATAGGGCGCAAGTCAGGGCTATACCCTGGATAGGACGCCAGTCCATCACAGGACACCGAGGGGAAATTTAATCAGCAGGTCAATTAACCCTATGCAGCAGAATGTGTTTGGATCTGTGGAATTGAACAGGGGGTCACCCGGCGAAAACTCACGCGGACAGTTGGGGGGTTGGGAGAGAGAACATGCAAACTCTACACAGAAAGGCACCCGGGCCGAGATTCAAACCCGGGGCAGTGTGGGGGGACGGGGGCAAGGAAGGGACCTTCAGCTGGAAACTAAATGCCTTAATTTCCTGAGCTCGGCAAACAAATGTGATCGTGAGGAAACGGCTGCGGATGGAGCCCCTGCTAATAATAACAGCGTGCGACGCGCAACACTAAATCACGGGGGGGGGGGGCTGGCCGTCACCACGGCGCGTTTACAGCCCACTCTGGACCGTGGCGACGACCCGCCCGGCTTATCGTACGAGGTCACGAAAGGTCAGACGTGTTTTTTTTGCTTGCTGTTCGTGGGTGCGTCTCTGAGCGGTGGTTCAGTTGTTGGCGCGCTGCCGGGCTACAAATGCGTGTTTGTCTTTTAAGGGAGTCACGGCCATCTTAGGGGACGCTGGCAGATTTTTGC
>JAZEWU010000043.1:1321561-1336097 GCA_036362915.1 Geotria australis | reverse complement strand
GGTTTTCCCGGAGGAGTGCGTCGCGCAGAGTTATTTTCCGACTTAAAAAATGTGAATGTACGTACGCGACACTGTGCCTTACCTTCGGAGGGGGGGCGCGCTGCTGGTGGCTGCTGCTGGCTGCTGCTACGCGTTGTTTTTGGGTGTTGATCGCGCGCGATTCGCCGAGATTCGCCGAGATTAACCCTCCGCTAATCGGCTAATCCGGCTCCGAAAGGCAAATAATAGCAATACGATTACACCTCTTTCCTTCAAGCTCGATGCTTGAACTTCGTTTCCTCTCAAGGGTAGACTTAACTTTGTCTGCGCTGGGTTTGTCCGTTCGCGACGCAATTTTCGGCAATCGATGTACCCGGGTTCGGGCCCGCGAGGGTGCGTGGCTGGCACCACAAGACGCTGCCCCGTGCCAGGCTAAAGCCACGGGACTCAACCCAGGGGGGGTGCCGCCACCCCGGTGTAACGGGGAACACGCCGGACCTGCATTTGTGCGTTTGCCAGTTTGTGATCCCGCGACGCAGCGATTCTTCTTATTTTCGATTCTACGAAGCGTAATGGTTATATGACAGTTTCCCGTTTCTTTACACAGTTCTTTGAATTTTTATTTAACTCTGCAATAAAACGACGGCAGGGTTGCTTCAGCCGTAATTTCTGGCTGGTGACCGTTCGGTGCCACGTGTACAGATGTAACAACGTCTGGACACGTGACCATTATTGCGTACCCGGCATCACCAGGTCTGTATCTCTCTCTTGGTCATATTTCATCTCATGCGTCCCCGAGCGCTCTTGAATCCCACTAATCTGTGTCTCTGCGCGTCTCGGCCAGCCATATGTCTCGGCACAGCTTAGCAGGCCACTTAAAGATCCTTGCTTGGGGCACGCGGTGAAGGGACCCGCTGTGTGAGTTTACTCACAAGTGTGTCGGCGCGGCGTGTGATGGGCAGCCCGCTCACGGTGGCGTCAGTTGTACAGTAAACGCCCGGTATAACGCGGCTTATTATACTGCGGATTAGGACGTAGCCCGCGGGTCAAATTACGTGCATCCCCGAAAGCACAACGAACCAGGATGAAAGAGGACACATTGTCCCCAACCCGCACCTCCCTCCCACGATCCCTCCCTCCTTCCCCTCTTCGTTGGTCGCGACGTTGCGCGGCTTCACACAACCGTTATCCTCCACCACCCGTGCTCTCAGTTTACTCGCTGGCGCTTGCCGCGATCGGGCAGACACGGAGACGCAACAACGCTGAGTGGCGGTGATGTCAGCGCGGTGCTGTGTCAGGCCAGGTGCACCTTGAGGCCAAGCGAAGTGTCGAAGGCTCGCTGGCAGTAGGTCGTGGGACGGGGCAGACCCAGCGGTGTTGTGGGTTGAGTGAGATGGCTGGCAGATGCGCCGGCTGTGCTGCGAACTGTGTCAACTCACGCGCATGAACAGACACGCGGAAGCACGCGTTCGTTTTCCAATTTAACGCGGGTGTTGTGGTCCCCCGATGCCAGCGTTACGGCAAGTTTTTACTCGCTCTGCAGTGAGTAACTTGTGCGATGTCAGGGATGGTAATTTTTGTTCCAACTGTGATGATTCGTTGCGCATGACAATCGTGAGTGGCCGCACCTTCCTGTTACAAGGAGTGGATATTTTTTTGTTATCCCTTAATTAATGGTGTGGGATTAATTACAAGCGTTCCGGGACAAAACGCTGTCCGGCGTAACGATTAATCCGACCCTTCCCAGCGATTCGATGAATTGTCGGGAGTTGGAATTTAATTCGACAATCGATTATTATTTTTTTACATTGTAGCGGCCACTTGTGGCTGCAAGGGGTGGTCGCTTTAAAAACCAGCGAAACGCAACGTACACGTAAGAAAATAAATCGATTCGTGCACATTCATCGCCACACCCGCTGCTGTTGTGGAATTTTTGTACGTTGTGCGTAAAGATTTCGTGCTTTTCATTTTGTGCTAGCAAGGTCCTCGATGTGTCTCTTTTTAATGTGCAGGCCTCATTTGTATTAAAGCGAAGTTGTCTGGAGTTTACGAGTAGCGTTTATCCGTGCCGCGTCTCACCGCAAACCTTTGCGACGTACAACCGAATCGGCGGCTCTCAACCTTCGTGGTTCGCGAGCGTGGCCAAGCCTCCGATGACCCGGGGACTTACTACGAGGGGACTTGGTCTGAACAATCGGGATTCCATCCGTTCTGAGACAGCTGTCCTGGCAAATCTGTACGTTCTCCTGGAACATGTCATTTTAAATAATAATAATAATTTTACATTTATAACGCGCACATATTCATTCACTGTCGAAGGTACTCATTCGACGAGAGAACGACTCGGAGGCGCGAGTGAAAGCGCAGAGAGGCGGAGGATAGTGATTTGAACGCCTGAGGATGCTGCCAACGTGGGAGGCGAAAATATACATCAGTAGAAGTCGTTAAAATATTCCGTGTGTTTGCCAGATACACGTACAGGCCTCTCTAATCCTGTTTAGCCCCACGGTATGTTCCGTTTTTTGTGCCTCAGATGTGGCAATCCTCGTGTACCATTGGCCAGAGTTCGGTTCCGCTGCCACCAACAGGTAATTTGAGTGACGCTACTGCTGCTCCGTATTGCAGATAGGTATATGGCTTTATAATACATAATACAAATAGGTATGCCAATTTAAATTACGTAACACGGATAGGTATATTGGAATATATTGCCGAGTACGGATAATAATAATAATAGCATTTATAGAGCGCCTTTCACCCGAGGGTCACAAAGCGCTGCACAAGGCTGCGGAGAGAACTAGGTAAACAGCTCTCTATTACATAGCACAAAATAAGGATCGGTATATGATTTATACAGTCCGTAAACGTCCCGTAATCAGTGAGCTCCTCCGGCAGCCGCACACCTGCATTCGAGCACCGCAAGTCGATGTCTTAACCTCGTAGAGTTAATCAGGATTAGAGATGCCACTTAACACAATGCGGCCTTGTGATAAATACATTTGAAACATGGTTTGTTAGTACCGATGTTTACGTGGGCATATGCATAGCTGCCTAACAGACTAGTGTGTTGAGTTTGTTTTGTGTATAGTGGCGAGATTTGCTTTTTCCAAAGCTGTTTTGCCTCCCACGTTGGAGGATTCACTGTACATTACATCAGGGGTTCTCAAACGTTTGCGCCTCAAGGCACCACTTGGCGCCCACTTGGGTCTGGTCTCCACGGACCACTAGGTGGCGCTCGCGGCCCGCTGATGGGTCGCGACACACCGGTTGAGAACACCGGGATTACATAATCTGTCCTTATTATTATACTAATAATCTACTTTTGTAACGCGCGCATTTTCTCCGGGCGCGTTGCACCCGTTGATTCGGAGGCTTTATTCAAGCTGGCAGGAAACGTTGAGCAATGCAGCTCTTTTTAAGTTGTCCATCGGGGAGGGGTAAGTAAGTTACAACATCTCAGGGCACCGGGGGAACATTTTTGTCAGGAGAATTAACCTATGCAGCAGCATGCCTTTGAACTGTGGGACGAAACCGGAGTGCCCGGCGATAAACCTCGCGGACACGGGGAGAGCATGAATAGGCCACACAGAAAGGCACCCGAGCCGGGAATCGAACCGGGGTCCTTGCTGTAAGGCGGCAGCAGGAATAGCGACACGACACGGACCCCCTCTGCTGTGGCTGGCAGGCATCGACATTGCTTGGCGTGGAGCGCCTGAACCGTGGTGCCGCCTCTCCATGGCAGTGAGATGCTGCCCTCTTGTGACAGCTATACCCACGTCCCGTGGCACCGTCTGTCAGGCTTTAGATAGGCGTTTATTATTACAGCACGAAATATCCGGCGAGGTTGCAAGGTCTGGATGCGGGATTCATTGTTGACATGCCGTTCTCTTCGCGGCCCTTGTGCAGCGCTTTGTGACCCTCGGGTGAAAGGCGCTATATAAAACGCTATTATTATTCCTTCGACACGCGAATTAGCCGAGCTGAAAGACAACGATGTCCTGAAGCTGACCATCGTGCTTCGAGGAATCGCAAAGAAGAAGAACAAACGAACCACAAAAACATAAAGTAAACCTTTACACACAGCATTGCACAAGACTTAAATGACCAAATAAATAAAAAATATGAAAAGCAGTTAAAACAGTTAAACATTGCGATGGAAATAAATTATTCCCAGGTGAGTTTGCAAGCTCTTTTGTTTGGTTAATTTATGATTTTCATAATTTTATTATTATTTTTGTCCACTCGCGTGTTTGTTGTGTCGCAGGAATCCCATAAAGAGCTTGCAAGCTCACAGTATTTTCGGCAGGGTGGCGCAGTGGTAACATCTGCGCTTCACAGCAAGAAGGCCCCGGGTTCGAATCTCGGCTCTCGCGCCTTTTTGTGTGGAGTGTGTGTGTTCTCCCCCTGTTCTGCGTGGGTTTCCTCCGGGTTCTCCGGTTTCCTCACACAACTTAAAAAAAACACTCATTAATTATTTGTCCGACAACATCATAATATATAGGAAGGCAGTGTGTGGCAATATGGCGCCGGCAAAACCGCCTGGCTGCCTCCTCCGCCTCTCTGCGCTTTCCTCGCTACGCCTCCGAGTCGTTCTCTCGTCGAATGAGTACCTTCGACAGTGAATGAATATGTGCCGCGCGTTATAAATGTAAAATTATTATTATGGCTGGATATTGTTTTTATAATTATTTTTGTTGTCAACCCTGACGTCATGTCCGCGCTGGGTCTTCCGTGACGTCACGCGCCGCACCTCGCTCCTTCCCGTCGGCTCAGGTCCTGAAAGCGATGGCCGCCGACCATTAAAACGACTCTTGATACAACGACAGTAACAAACAAACAACAACAACAACGCACGCACCGACATCGCGACTTGGGCATGAGGCGCGATGGGAGGCGACGCGTCCAAAACGCTTAAGAGCTGGGTGTTTGGCGGCGCCGCGGGCGAGCGCGGAGGCACCGGTTGTGGCAGCGAGGAGGAGGAGGCCGCAAACCGGCGCGGACTCGCCAGCCCATGGGTCATCTCCAAACGCGGGTAACGCTCTATCCACTGCTGCAGCATGCTCTCAACACACCACACACACACACGCGCGCGCAAGTACTGTGTCGGAACTGGCGAGACCAAAGGCGGCCGCGTGTGTGGTGGCTGCCGGCTTGGCAAGGCCGGGCCTCGCCGTGTCATGACGGCCGGGCGCGTCGCAGCCGCGGGTGTTGCAGGAAGAAGTGGGCAGGGTGAAATCGTGTTTCTGTGAAAGTGCGGGTGTCGCAACGTATGATACGAGACTGCATCAGGAAAAAGTGGGTGGGATGGGATCATGTTTCTGTGAAAGTGCGGGTGTCGCAACACCCGTTGTTGCGACGCACCTGATTGACGGCTGTGGGGGCCTGGTTAATAGCTGCTCGCTAACGGAGCTTCGTGTAACGTTTATAAAGGTGAGGGTTTTCCCAACCCTCAGACTGTCGTTGAGCAGAAACCCTCTGCAAGTGCTGTGAGCGGTGACCTATTTAAGGTCAACGCGAGTGGTGTGACAGGTGCCACGCCCGGCCGCCTTTGTCTCCCCGGTGTTGATGTGCTAACACACTATACCAGTTACGGCCGAGTCGACCGATACTTCGAATCATCACCACTCTCTGGGCTGCCATACAAACGCGGGTATTGCCGTGTCCAGGGATGCTCTATCCACTGCTGCGTGGCACGTGTGTAGTAGTGACCAGCTCACGGCTGCTGTGTCACAGCAAATTATAGGCAGCAGCAGCAAAATGACATCGTCATGGCTGTACATTAATTATCTTTTCTCTAACATTATCCTGAGCCATGGTTTATCCACTGCTGCAAGAGGACTTGTGTTCATAACCAGGAGTCATTGCCAATTATCAATGGATAGTTCCTCAACAGCCCATCATCACCGCGCCCGACCACGATGTATTACTACGTGTCCAGTCCAAACCCAGTTATTTATTGCCAGTCACCTATTATTTCCTCACAGACTGTACATACAAAGATCCCCCGTGTAGCCCTTAACAAGACTGTAGGGGCAAGCGCTGCTAGCGAGTAGCAACCGCTATGAAGGTCAGCGCGGCACACGCGGGGGGTGGGTGACCAGCACCACGACCAACACACACTGGGCCGAGAGTGACACAATCGATGCTATTTTGTGGTTAAGATTGTAGGTGTTGTGGTGGATTTTTCCGGGAATCAGGGCGGAGACACCGGTTATCGCAAATGTCGTAACTCACGTTGCCTCGGGGCGTTCAAATAATTTACATTTTATTGCGCCTTTCGGCTAAAGGTCAGAAAGCGCCGTCAGACGGCCTTGCCGTATCAATGTGCCGTTATTACTGGTCAACAAGTCAAAGCCGTTTCACTGAGTTTGAATGAACGCAGACCTGTCATACGAACGTGGAATTGCCACAGTTGGATCAAGACACGGCCCTCTTATTCCACTTGGGGTCTAGTTACACCTTATCTTGACCTCTGATTTCCCACACATTTGTACCTGTTTTTATCACCCTTGATTCGTGATTGGCAGAGTTATCACCGACGTGCTTTCATAATAGGTCACTAATAACACGAATCACACTGCACACGTTGTGTTGGGTTGCCGTACCATGTTGTGGGAAGGAGAAATGGCGACAGCTCTGAATTATCTCCACCCCCATGAGACTGGAGAATTTCCACTATCGCTGGCTAAGGGCTCAACTCTTGATCACAAGAGGGTCGCTAAAATAGGTACCATCGAATAGGAAGTGGCTGGGTGGCCCAAGCGTTAAAGCAGTCTTTTGTGTTGAAAGCAGATTTGTTTTTTGAAGTACTGTTTAGTGAGTTTTATGGTCTCATTACGGCCACCAATGTTAGCTCTGAAGATTAATAATACCGTTTTTATTGTCAGCTGATGAACATCAGCTCTGGCAGGCTGGGTGGATAAGTGCCGCTCCCCTCCCGTGTGGACCAGAGGTTACTTGAAGGGCTCTCAGAGGTAGATCTATGATATCCGCTTCCTTAGACCAGAGGTTCTAAACCTTTTACCTCTTAAGGCCCACTTTGGTATGGTCCACACGGACCACTAAGTGGCGCTTGCGACCCACCGGTTGAGAATGGCTGCCTTCGACCTTCCCAAGCAAATGGTTGCACCCGATTCCTCGCCTCATGCCGCCGATGGAAATACAGTAATGGCATCTTCTTCTTTGCGATTCTTCAAAGCACGATGGGCAGCTTCTGGACATCGTTGTCTTTCATGAAATTGGGTTTTAAATTGTTGTATACAAGAACAAAGCACAAAGAGTGTGTTAGACGTCCGGCATATCTGCAGCCTCATGTAACATTATCCTGCCTGTTCGGCTGTCATGGCATTTCCATGGCCACTGACTTTGACTAGGACTATTATCCATCCACTGATGTGCAAGTAGAGAGTAAACCCGGTTCCTCTTTGGGCGTTTGCCGTCATATGGAAAGTTGTGTTTTTGGATTGGCGTTGCTTCCCCCTCGTGTCTGTCTCTGTGTCCCTATGTCTCTCCCTGTCGCTCACCCTCCCTCCCTGTCTCCCTCCGTGTTTGTCTTCAAGGAAGTGACGGCCATCTTGGGGACGCTGGCAGAATGTTGACGCTCTTAAGATCGCCAGTTTCACGACCTTTCAGTATATTCGAAGTAGCCTTAATCATTTATTTTCTGTCGCTTTGGTTTTAATTGGTTTTTTTCTTTCGTTGCTGACATGCCGTCTTCTTTGCGGCCCATGTGCAGCGCTTTGTGACCCTCGGGTGAAAGGCGCTTTATAAATGCTATTATTATTATCATTGTGCGAGGCACGCCCAGCACATTTACTACTGTCCTGGTGAATATTTAAAAGCCCATAATGAACACCATTCATGCTGCCATCGTCATTAATATTTCTATTGCGATGTCGAAGAAAATGACCTGTTAGGCGCATCTTTAACGTAACCGAGTGCCGTGCGGTTGCTTGCTATGCTAATCAGCCGATTCCATTTACGTCTGAGTACATAAAGTCTAGGTTTTCATTGTGTTGCACAACAGCGTTTTTAAAACAAAATGAATAATGTCGCCAGTCCCAACTGGAGGCTTGCAACCCAAGTGGGCCTTGAAGCCTGTCCTATATATTGACAACCTGTCATATAGTATACCTAGTCATTGCATATTGCTAGCTATGAAATTCATTCAGAGCATGGACGCTGATGAAAAATTAAAGATCAAAAAATGCTTAGAATTTCGCTAAGAAGCGTGCATAGATAGATGTTTATTATTACCAGTGAGCTTTCAAGCTCTTTATGGGATGGATGGATGCATGCTACATCTTACTCAATCATCTCACTCTTCCCTGCAAGTGATCTCCCCTCCAGGGAACCAAGGCTTTCTGTCAAAGCTCCCAGACAACCTTAGCACACTAGGGCGTTGCTCATTCTCTGGAACTGCCTTCCCTCGGTCATCCGTGCTGTCGTGGCCCTGCCTACCAGCAAGAAGGCCCCGGGTTCGAATCTCGGCTCGGGCGCTTTTCTGTGTGGAGTTTGTGTGTTCTCCCCCCTGTTCTGCGTGGGTTTCCTCCGGGTTCTCCGGTTTCCTCCCATAACTTAAAAAAAAAACCACTCAATAATTATTTGGCCGATAACATCATAATATATAGGAAGCAGTGTGTGGCAATATGGCGCCGGCAAAACTGCCTGGCTGCCTCCTCCGCCTCTCTGCGCTTTCCTCGCTCCGCCTCTGAGTCGTTCTCTCGTCGAGTACCTTCGACAGTGAATGAATGTGTGCGCGTTATAAATGTAAAATAATTATGTTATTATTATTGTTGTTGTTGCGTTGTCTCCCAGTTCGTTATTCATTGATGAAGACGGCGACTTGGCGAATGAGTTCTACGAAGAAATAGTCGTTTCCATCAACGGCAGACAGACCGCCTCCTTACGGAGAATATTGGATAACCTTCGGCCTCAGGTATGGACACGGCGTCAAATCACATAGATTATCTTTATAGTTGGTGTGCACTAGATCGATTCGATTCTTCGAAGCCGGATGGTTATATGACAGTTTCCCATTGCAACAAGTTCTTCTTTAGTTGCAGACAGCCCTTCAACATTTAGAGATATAATAGTCAGTGCTGGCCTTAAAGGTGGCGGGCATTGGCCTCTCTTCTTGCTCCGGACTGAGGGGCTTCTGGCATCTGTTGAGCTGCTGGACATCGTTGTCTATCAGCTCCTCGGCTTCGAAGTGTTTGGTAGAATTTGCAGGTAATACCAAATATTACTTGACAGGGATCGTGACGTGAACGCTTCTACCTTGATCCCCTTGCACTAGATGGATAGATAGATGTTTATTATTATAGCATAAAAATACCCCAGTGAGCTCGCAAGCTCTTTACGGGATTTCCGCAACACGACAAACATAAGCCTGTTTCTCACACAACCGGAAGGTTGTCACGTTTCATAAGCCACAGTGTACACATAACAACAACCGTCATGCATGAGTAAGTGCCGGTGACGTCACCACAGTGCTTGTGGCAAGCCAAGGTCACATTGAGGCCCTCACGTGAGGCGCCCCAAGGCTCTCTGGCAGGAGGTCAAATGACCGGCCCTGGTGTCATGCGTTCAATGACTCACACATATAAACCCCTCTTGGCACAGCTTCCCAAATCCGTTTTTAAAAATCGCTTATAATTTGGTTTTGTACTTAACATTGGAGGGGGTTGCAATGCTCTGCGAGTTTCCCAAATGGATTCTTTATCTTTTGACTTAAATGCCAATATCGCAATCGCTCTTCGTAGCTGTTCTTTCCGGATAGCCGTGTCAACATTGAGGACCACTCGACACGACAATCAGGAATACACCCCTATCGAGACAATAATTGTTATACACCGAGCTGCGACAAACCTACATCGGTACAGCGACACAGCCGGCATTTTTTTTCACTGCCCGTCCATTTATTTCGTTTTGACGGAATCGAACGAACGTCGCCCACGCACTCTGCTTCGCAGGGCCGCGTCAAGTTGAAATACCCCCGGATCCACGTGGACTTCCCGGTGGTTTTGTGCGAGGTGTGAGCCAAGCTTCGTCTCCCGCGACACGAACTCTTGTACATGCGCTCTCTTCCGCGAATAACTCAGCGGGGCCGGGGGGGGCGGTGGGGGAACATTCCGGATCATCGGCGACTGCTGGCTTGCCGCCGCCGCCACCGACGCTGCGCACCCCGCTTGTTGCCACGGAGCCTCCTGCAATCGCTCGACGTGAGCGGACCGCGAGCGAGCGTCGAGCGCTGCCGAGATTCCTTTCGAGTTGTGTCCCGCGTCGGCAAAATCCCGCGTTACGTATGAACAAGCAACAAGGGGCATCCGGTAGTCGGTTCCGCGTGCAACGTCCTTCGTGAGTTAAATTAAATAAGACATCTAGTGATTTGAGTTAATACCCGCAAGTATACGCCGGTGGCACAGCCCTGCGTCCCCCATAGATTTTTTTTTTAACAACACGCGACCTGTACAGCTCCCGGCTTGTCAATCCACTGCTGGATGAGCGCTTGCCTCCCCAGCCCCCCCCCCCATACCCACCCACGGCTTCTCCGACCGTGTGAATCGTGGCGGGGGGTGGATTTATTTGGTCGTGTTTAACCCAAGCTTCTGAGTGAGGCTCCGTACAGGCCGGGAGCATAGAAGGAGAGTACAACGATGGACGTTGCTGCGGTCCCATCTGCTGGCCACAGCAAACGCGCCAGAGCGGCGGCCCGTAACAACACCGGCTCGGCGTGGGGGTCACCCAGACAAGCACTGGGCAGGTGAGGTGCGTCGCGACCCGGGCCGCGTTTGCGGGTTGTTTGTTCCGTAGCCTTGCATCAACAGCGATGTTGAATGTTGCAGACGGGGCAGCAGTCTGTGCTGGGCTGAAACAGAGGTTACACCGGTTCGTGTAACTCATCACCTGTTAATGTATTGAAATGCGTCGTTAATTTATACAAGACTGTGAACTCGGCCGTTTTGTCGACGGCGGCCAAATTGTGGGGGCGCGAACGGTTCGACTTGGACCTGACCCTTTTGAGGGTGTGACCGGGCCTGCGATCTCCTTTTTAACAGCCAGTGTTTCTTTGCGCTAGTATTCAGTCGGTGTCGCTTCCATCCGTCGAGCGAAATCGGCGCACGCCACGATAAATTATCCTCGATAGCAGAGCTCTTCAGCGAGATATCTCCCGGCGAGCCGGGTGATAGGACAACGCGTCCCAGCGAGACGAGCGATCTGTAAATCTGTATCTCTCGTCTCCTAAGCCTTATCCTAGTAATAAATAGTAATAATAATATATTTATAACGCGCGCATATTATCCGGGTGCGTTGATTCGGAGGCTCAAGTCGGTTTGTCGTGAGTCGGCGGAGAGGTGACTTTTTAAAAAAAAAATTTGAAAGTCTCTCTTGTTCGGCTCTCGTCTCACTTCCATCACTCGTCTCACAGCTCTCTTTAACTTGTTGTCGCTCCTTCCTCCTTTCGTCTCGAGTAACCGTATCTATTTGCTGGCCCGTAGCTCGGTATACCCAATGCTTCTATTAATTTTTCCCACCGGCACATCTGATTTTCTTCATGAGCGACGATATCGAACCCACTTAACGCGTCATTTTCATCACCCCTAATCGGCGCTTGGTCTCGTTAAGTTTTCAGACGTCCGATTGCGAGGCCGGGCGTAACGCGGTTTTGGTTCCGGCTTGACGAATATCCTGCGGAGATCTACCCCCCTGTACCGTGATGGCCCTGTGCTGGCTCGGCTCAGTTGTCAGTGGGAAAAATAGGGGCGGATAAGAGCGTTCGTGTGCCACATGTCGCGAGTTTGAAGAACCCTGCTGTACCAGGGGTAGTTTTTTTTGGAAAGCGTTCGAAAAAAGGCGTAAATGAAACGGCCGCAGCTGCGTTGAGCCGTACGCGGTGTTAGTGCGCGCCTGGAAATTTACGAACATATCAGCGTCGCCCCGTAAATGATGTCACGCCTCGTTTTAAACCGTCGTTGGAATCGCGCGGAGGCAACAACGCCACACGGTGAACTAACCGCTGCAGCTGCTACCTGGATGTTGTGTGCTGTATATATCACAATGATTAAAATAAGTCACACTATTAACTGTAAGTTTAATTCGATAGATTAACAAAAAAAATGTACAAACTGTTTACCGCGTTACCAAACTGGTTCAATAAAGGCGGAGAAAATGTGCGCTCGTAAACCGGTCAAATAGGACCGCGTCACTGTCATTATTCAGGGGTGGGATTCGTAATTCTGCACCTCTCCGCGCCAACGCACCATCATCAGAAAACACACAGTCACCGAATTCTCAAGGCATCAGTTTGGTCATCGTGCACTTTAATGTTACGTCCACGATCGCTGTTTATAAACTCTTTATAAATACTGTAAACAGTCGGACGCGCTGACTTGCATACCGCTTATCCACGCGTCCGTTCGCAGCCCGACGTACCGAGAAAGTAATCGCACTTTTGGTTTCTTTTCTGACAATTTGACTGAGCGTATAAATAGCGTAAACAAAACAAATACGCGTTAGTATCGGTACCATCGTGAAGAACATTATTAGAAAATAATCGCTCGAAAGAGCTGCTCTTTCGGGATAGCCGCGTCGAGCGTTCCTCCTCTGCCGTTCGCGACGTTTCGCCTCCCAGATCGGAGGCATCGCCAGGCCTCCAACGTGGGAGACAACTCGGCTCCCCTCTCGACCAAGTATATTTTTATCTGAGCAACTTTGGAAACCAGACTTTGTCGGCCTGGGACAGTGCACGGGTAAACCGTTTAAAAACCCGACCAGCGTCGCTGCTGCTCTGACGGTTTAGCAGTCCTTCGGGCCTTACCTCAAGGCTCGAGATGCAATAGGTGTGGCAATACGGTGCCGGCAAACCGCCTGGCCGCCTCCTCCGCCTCTCTGCGCTTTCCTCGCTACGCCTCCGAGTCGTTCTCTCGTCGAATGAGTTACCTTCGACAGTGAATGAACATTCGAATTCGATTCTTCGAAGCGTGATGGTTGTTAGACAGTTTCCCATTGCTACACGTTCTTCTTTAGTTGCAGACAGCCCTTCAACATTTAGAGATTATAATAGTCAGTGCTGGCCTTAAAGGCGGCGGGCATTGGCCTCTCTTCTTGCTCCAGACTGAGGAGCTTCTGGCATCTGTTGAGATTCTGGACATCGTTGTCTTTCAGCTCGGCATCGAAGTGTTTGGTAGAATTTGTGCCACGCGTTATGAATGTAAAATGGTCGTCATTCTTCCCCCGCTAACAACAGGCGTGCTCAGTGTTGCCGCGTTCGCTGTCGAAGGTGCTCACTATTATTAAGGACCCAGGCCAGCAGGCTCGGCGGAGCAAGACGGACGATGGGGCCGCTTCACCCCGGAGAGCGCGCGCCCAGCAGCTGCAGCAGCCGCCCTCGGAACGCCGTGTATCGCCGCAGCACCAGCCGAACGTGCTCGTCCTCTTCGAGCGACAGGATGCGCAGGAAGTTGTTCAGCTCCGGCACCGAGAACGCCTCCCACTGCGGAAACAAACGTCGCGCCCCCCGTGTGTGTGCGCGCGCGTCGCCTCGAGAGGACCCGACGATGTTTAAAATCTAATTTTTACATTTAGAACGCGCGGCGCGTATTCATTCGATGTCGAAGATATTCCTTCGACCAGAGAACGACTCGGAGGCGCGAGGAAAGCGCGGAGGAGGCAGCCACGCGGTTATGATGTTATCGGCCAACTAATTAATGAGTGTTTTTATTTATTTTTATTTTTTTAAGGACGAGTCTACCGAGGGGAGATCCAGCACGGGTTCCAATACAGGCAGTCGAGGGGTTACGAACGAGTTCTGTTTTTTAAGTCTGTAAGTCGAATTTGTGTGTAAGTCGGACCAGTTACGTACGGTTCACATCTCGCGTCAATTAGTCAAATGTTTGTCTTAGTATATATTTTACCTAAAACATCTTAAACATAATAATACGGTAGTAATAATAATGCACCGCTGAAAACGCATTGTTTTGAGCGTCGCGCAAAGTAGTCTGCCCGGTTCGTTAGTACGAACCGTTGTATGTTACTCGATTTTTTTCAATAATATGCTTTACGGAGGTCGGTACGTTAAGTACGGGCGTTCGTAACCCGGGGACTGCCTGTATACCGGTTATATTGGCGACTGTTATTGATCGCGAGCGGGCAGTGTATTCGGAATGACGGTTTCGTCGAGACAAAAAAAATCACTCATCAGTGCGACGCACGGCGGCGGGACTATCTTGTATCGCGGCTCTGAACGTAACGTTATCGTCGCCGACACTTCACGAGGGCCGGGAGCGACAGCGTTGGAGAACGTTTCGGAATCATCATCGACGACGACGCGCGAGCTCACACGCTCTCGTTTCTACGTCCCGGTTAAGTGCGGGTTCCGTACCAGCACGTCGCCGCTCTCGTTCTCCTTGAGCAGGAAGCTGAGGGTCGTGGGGTCGGGCCCCGCCAGCAGCTGCAGGTAGAGCGGCTTCTCCCCGTCCGACAGCTTCCTCAGGCGAACTGAGACGCAGCAAAGCGCGCGAATTCATTCAGTGTCAAAAGTATTAGGGCGGCACGG
>JAZEWU010000043.1:1299129-1321391 GCA_036362915.1 Geotria australis | reverse complement strand
AGCAGGTTCCCCTGCACCGCTCACCTTGTCCACCGGCTTGCGTGCGCGCGAAAAGCGCGAACTTTCGCGGGTCGTCGAGCACGGCGAAGCGGCGCAGCAGCGCCCGCACCACCTCGCGCGCCGTCGTCAGGCTGCCCACGTGCAGCTGCTTGCTGCTGCCCTTGGGCAGGTAGCGGCACGGCGCCCGGCTCGTGGCCGTCGCAAAGACGTCGGAGTCGGAGGGGTCGCCGGGGTCGCGACACGGCGGTGGGGTCGGCGGAGGAGACGGGGTCGGAGTGCAGGGGTCGGAGGAGCCGCCGCCCTGGACGGACACCGGGCGGCACAGCTTGAGCTCCACGCGGATGAAGCCGGTGTAGCGGCCGCTGGCGTGCTGCGAGGAACGTCACACGGGCACGGAGAATGCCGTCAATCGACTGTGTTGACGGTTGCTCCTCAAAGCTGTTCTTACGGGATAGCCGTGTCGGAGGCGAAACGTCGCGAGGGAAAGAGGGAGAGGGCTCAGTGACACGGCTATCACAAAAGAACAGCTCGGAAGAGCAACCGTCGGTATTTGTTGTATTTCTATCCATCCTGTTGGTTTCCACCAATAACGCTGACGTGAATAAACAAATAAAGTGTGTACTCAAATTACAGTGTTGTCAATCGACGGTGGTGTCACTCGGCAGAGCGCGGTGCAGCGGGGAGGGATAAACAAAGTTACTACATCTCAAGTCACCGGGGGACAATTTAGTCAGGATAATTAACCTAGGCAGCATGCCTTTCGACAGATTTCTCTCCCGAAGCAGACCTCGACATTAAGGTTGAGCTCATAAACATATTTCCAGCGCAAAGAGCGGAATAGATCCCCCTACTAGCTACATTTCCGCGACTTGTCGGCTAAATGTGAGTTTATCCGCGGTGCATGAAGCACGCTAATTGCGGAAATCTTTGCCAGACCTCACCGCGGAACAAATCGCTGCGGTTACAACCGAACGCGGCTGAACTGAGCACGCCTGTTGTTAGCGGCGGGGAAGAATAATAATTTTACATTTATAACGCGCACATATTCATTCAATGTCGAAGATATTCATTCGACGAGAGAACGACTCAGAGGTGCGAGGAAAGCGCAGAGAGGCCGGAAGAGGCAGCCAGGCGGTTTGCCGGCGCCACATTGCCACACACTGCTTCCTATAAGGATGTTATCGGTCAATTCATTAATGAGTGTTTTTTTAGTTATGGAGGAAACCGGAGAACCCGGAGTGAAACCCACGCAGAACACGTTGGAGAGAGAACACACAAACTCAACGCAGAAAGGCGCCCAAGGTGGGAATCGAACCGCCTCGGGCAAGACCGTTCTTTCTGTGAGGCGCGGATGTTACCACTGCATAGACACCGTGCCGCCCGTCAACCCCCACTCCTCCCGGGCCCCCAGCCACTCACCAGGGTGATTCTCAGGCCGTTGTCCACCTGCTCGTTGTACCACTCGATCCTCCGCTGGAGCTCCTCGGGGGTGAGGGGTCGCAACGGGTCGTCTCCTGACGACGAATCCTGGAAAACAATTCAATTCAACTTTATTGTCAATTCTGCCATGTGTACAGGACATGTAGAGGCACAGAATGCCGTTTCCCTCAGACCCCCGGTCTTGCCATATACATGGACTGGAACACAACAACAAGGGTTTAAAAAGACTAGGATTAAAAAAAAAAACTAAATAATTTTTTTATATATTTACAAGTTAAGCTAAGCTCGGGGTGGGGGGGGGTGACAATAACAAGGCAGAGATCTAGAACAAATACTTGAATTATAACATGATACAAATAATTTGCGACCCTTGAGTGAAAGGCGCTCTATAAATGCTATTATTATTATTAAACAGAACAAATATAGTGCAGATATAGATGAAAAGATGTGCAGGTAATAAATGCCATCTTTTTTAAACAGTGACGACGCGATCAATCGTGTCGGAGAGAGCCGTCGAACAGGAAAGGTGACTTATCCGATGGTGCCCGGGGAGGGAGGGGAAGGGAGGCTGTGCCTCTCTGCGAGCCCGCGGGCTGACGCCGTAAGAGTGATCATCGCTCGTAGGCGGGCGATCCACAGGCGCCGGGGACGCCACATTAAATCAAGCAGGACGGGAACAGCCACGGGGTTGAGGGTAGGGAGGCAACAGCCACGCTGCTGAGAATGCGTTCGGGCAGGTGTGGCGTGAGTGAATCTGGGGCCACGGGCGAAAATTCAACGCGGTGCCAGGCCAGGTGCACCTGAGTAACGCGCACGTAACGCGGCGCGCGCGCGAGCGTGCCACACTGCGCACCGACAGCGTGCCACGGTGCCAGGCCAGGTGCAGCTCGAAAGACCTTGCAGAGTTCAATAAAAATGCAAAGAAACTGTGTAAAGAAATGGGAAACTTGTCATATAACCGTCGCGCCTCGAAGAATCGCAAAGAAGAAGAAGCGTGCCACGCACATGCACAGACATGTACGCGCGTCAAACGCACGCTACAGCCCTCCGTCGATCCACTGCTGGATGAGGGCCGTCCCGCCGGCGATACCGTGCTAGTCACTCGGAATTATTTGACTAAACTTCACCACGCAGGTCACAGTGCGAGCCGACAAATTTATGTAAGGCGGGACGTACCGCTTTAGAGATCACTCACAAGTCGCGTTTAGCCGTGTCCGAAAACCGAAGTGGGGTCGCCGGGTTCATTAGCGCAGCGCGTTGACCACCAGGGCTCGTTACCCACCGGCGCTTGTTAACAGCCCCCGTTAACCACCAGCGCTCGTACGTACGAGACGCACGACCTACCGTGCGGCGCGCGGGGTCCCGGTCGCGCGGAGGCGGCGGCGGAAGCGTCGATTTCGCCGTAAAGAACAGGTCGGACTCGGAGTCGGACTCGTCGCAGCCGCTGCTGTAGCCGCTTCTCATCGCGCTAACTCACGCCGCCACTCGCAGCCAGCGCCGCCCACGCGCGCCGACTCAGCCGGGTGCCAAGCTGTGCCGATCTGTGCCACCCGGCAGTGACCGCCGACTCAGCCGTGCAAACGCAGCCAGTTTGCCAGCCCGGCCGTTCACAGAGACGTACGATGGAGGCACCACTTGCCTTGCCTGCGCGCTCTACCGCCCAACCTCTGCGGCTCAAAAGACCTTGCGGAGTTCAATAAAAATGCAAAGAACTACTGCGTAAAGGAATGGGAAACTGTCATGTGACCAACACGCTTCGAAGAATCGAAATGAAGACGGAGACGTGCCAATCTAGCCAGGTGCCATCCCGCCCTGCCAATTTGTCCGTGCTGGGTTAAACTTCCCCCCCCGCCAGAGTACAGTCACAGCCAACGACGACTGTGTTAATTATTGAGAATTTTTTTGGGTCGACGCGACACCACGGGAGCACCTGTTTTACATTTACAGCGTCGTCAAAGTCACCACGGAGTAGGCCAAGCCGGTTCAGGGCCTTATACATATATTTTTATCGTAATTGTACATCTCCACATAATTACGGCCACTAAGATCACAACGTACAGTAAACTCTCACGAGCCAAAATTCCGTGACTGGCCACTGACCAAAAACAATCCCAAACCCCGGGGATTTCTGCTCAGCAGCAAAGCTTGTTCCTAAGCAACTTTGTGACAAACGTTGACGTGTTAGATCCAAACGTTCGTTTTACCAGGTGCGGACTCCATAGAGCAGGACATTAAGTGTAATTTGCAAGAGGGGATCTGGCCCACCGACACGGCAAACGCTAAAACTAGAAGGGCCCCGGGTTCGTTTCCCGGCTCGGGTGCTTTTATACGTGGAGTTTGCGTGTTCTCTCCCCATATGCGCGTGAGTTTTTGCCCACAGTCCAAAGACAAGCTGCTGTCTAGGTTAATTGGCCTCTTGACTAAATTACCCCAGGTGCCCTGTAATGCACTTGCGTCCCACCCTGCGTATATAGTGGTGCGCCCTGTGTCTACCGGGATAGGCCCCGGCTCGGCGCGAGCCTGCACAGGATTAAGCGGCCACTTATAATGAATAAATGAAATCAAACGCACATACGCTAACTTTTAAGAAACACATGTCCACATACTGTAATAAGAATAACAGACGGCCCATTGGGGAGACTACAGTACAATGCCTATAGGCTAAAGTCAATAAACGAATTGCTCTTGGGTCGGCTCAGCCTTAAACTGGGCTACAAGTCCGAACACAACAGACGCAGCAGAGCGTCAAGAGCGCATGTGACGCGACACGGTTTGCCACTAATGAACAATCGCAGGCAGTGAGCGGGGGACGCGCAAAGACAAAGATCCCCCGTATAGCCTTAACGGGCTGTAGGGTCAAACGCCGTTAGCGAGCACATATGAAGGCCGGCACGGCACTCGAGCGGGTGGGCGGTCAGCGCTACACACCCAGTACCTCGTGCGATGTTTTTTTACACACCGCACCAGATTCTCGTTTGACGCCGAGTCAACCCGGGGGAAGCCAAGGACCGGTTAAAGAAATATCGTCACCGGCGTTGTGCCGCGAGCGGGAATCGAGCTCGCAAGCGCCGGTTGTGTAGCGACAAAGCCCAGCACGCAGAGCAAACCCGTTGTAACAACAAAAACGGTGGAAAACGCGATACGATCGAGCAACGCCAAGTGGACTCTATAATCCTGGCTGAGACCGTCGACTCAGACACGTGGTCACGCGGGAATTCCGCCAAACGCCCGGCGGCTTCCACCACTCGCCCCACCGCTCCCCCACGCTCGCCGACAGCCAAGCGTTCGAGGGGCCGAAGCTTGGCTTCAGTGCAGTCCTCAACATCCAAGCGAGTGGACCAACCAACCACAAAATGCACCGAGACTCTACACTGGCTTACCCATCCACCAACGCATCACTTACAAAACAGCGATAATATGCCACCGTGTTTTCCACACTGGACACCCTAACTACCTCGCATCGCTACTCCGGCCACTCGCCCCCAACACACAATCCCGCACTCTACGCAGCTCATCACAGCACCTACTCCTTTGCGCGACGCCGATTCTCGGTCGCGGCACCCACAAACCTGGAACAGCCTTCCACATCTATTATGCCTAAAACAGTCTCCCACACAACCTCCGAATCAACGGGTGCAACGCGCCCGGAGAAATATGCGCCGCGCGTTACAAATATATATTATTATGCGTGGCGAGGGTGGCAAGGGTGGCAAGAGTGGCGATCGTGGCGTGGTGTCGCGAGGGTGGCGCGCGGGCGCCTGCGTCACTCACGCCGCCGGTGTCGTGCAGCAGCGGCTCGTCGCTCTGGGCCCACCCGTGCTGGCACTCGAGCCGGACGTGGGACTGGCAGCGCTGGTGGCAGCTGAACTTGCAGCCTGGCAAACACACGTGGCCAGCACAGCACAGCGCACACAAACTGATTCACCGATGTCACGCCACCTCCTTCACGGACGTCAACCCCCGGCCCAACGACTGAAGTCAAGAAGAAGCTTCCTCAGCCATGTGCAGCCCCTAACAACATCTCGAGAAGAAACCAGACTCCAGCTCTGGACGGAAAAGATTGAGAGTGACCCTCCTGCAACTGGCATGGGAATCCCCCCTGCTAAAGACCTCCCTCCTGGCTCAGAAGCACCATGGATTCAGTGGAAGACACTCAACCGCCTGAGAACTAGAACGGGACGATCAAAAGATGCTTTGGTCAAATGGGGCTACAAGACCAGCCCAACCACCTGTGAATGTGGAGAAGCAGACCATGCTATGGAACACTGCCTTGTCTGCGCTCTACTACCCAACCTCTGCAGCTCAAAAGACCTTGCAGAGTTCAATAAAAATGCAAAGAACTGTGTAAAGAAATGGGAAACTGTAGTTTAACCATCGTGCTTCGAAGAATCGCAAAGAAGAAGATGTGGTTCGTCACGGCCCAATGTATGAGAACGGCTCAAAATAAATGCTGTTTTTGGGATAGCCACGGTGAGCGTTCCTCCGATGTAATGTAGGGTTTCACGGCTGAATGTCTGATGAGAATTGCCCTCTAAAGCTGTCCATTTGGGATAGCCGTGTCGAGCGCTCCCCATCTCTGCTTTGAGTCGCCTCCCACGTGGGAGGGTTGGCGTTAGGGAGGCGAAACGTAGCGAGGGAGAGAGGCAGAGCGCTCAGTGACACGGCTATCCCGAAAGAACAGCTTTGAAGAGCAACCCCATCACGAATCGAGCCGGGAAAGCCTACATCAGTACATTATGTTTTCATTCATTCATTCATTTTCAGAAACCGCTTAATCCTATACAGGGTCGCGGTGAGCCGGAGCCTATCCCGGCAGACACAGAGCGCAAGGCAGGGGAACACCGAGGATGGGACGCCAGTCCATCGCAGGGCGCCTGGGGAAATTTTAGTCAGTACGCCAATTAACCTGGTAGCATGTCTTTGGACGGTGGGAGGAAACCGGAGTGCCCGGCGAAAACCCACGCGGACACGGGGAGAACATGCAAACTCCACACAGAAAGGCACCCCGAGCCGAGATTCGAACCCGGGACCTTCTTGCTGTGAGGCGGAAGCGCTACCTATGTTTAACAACAAAAAATAGATTTTCTCAAAAGAGTAAAAACTGGGGTTAGGCCCATATGTCCGTAATACCATCCAATTTGTTTATTTCGGGTTCGATCGTGTAAGTACGGCATTCTGACAGGGCCACCCAAACCATATTGTCACGCGGGAATACACGCCAATTGATTTATTTTTGTTGTTTCCCCCCGCAAAAAACGGTTACGTCGATGATTCCAAGCAAAAACGTTGGCACTACGTTCCCCCTGGAGGTTTACGGCAAGTGTCAACGCGCGTCAACACGAGCTCATCTCTCGGCGATTTGCCGTCTCACAACGTATCCCCCACGCGCGTGTGGTTTAGGGTCTCTGATGACCAGATTTTTCCGCAGCTCGTCAAGTCAGCACAGCCGTGGAATCAAATGACGGCATCGACGTTGGGCTTCGAAGCGGGCCATTTTCCAGATTCGCACGTGCCTGGCTCCGACTCTCTGTCGTTATTGACTTGCCGTTCTCTCCGCGGCCCTGTGCAGCGCTTTGTGACCCTCGGGTGGAAGGCGCTCTGTAGATGCTATTATTATATTTCTGCTGTCTTTATGACATATGTCCTATAATTTATCGCTATTGCTTGATTCTCAGTTTATCTGTCTTGATGTTATTGACATGCCGTTCTCGCCACAGCCTTGTACATCGCTTTGTGACCATCGGGTGAAAGGCGCTCTTTAAATGCTATTATTATTATCCCCCAACCCACCACCCCCCCTTACAGCCGACGGCCAAGCTATTCAGGAAAGCGAATTCACGGCACACCCGGGATATCCTGGACAGATTCTGCGTTATTTATGAGACAGCAGAGACGAAATCCGGCAACTCTGCCTCTGTAGAGACACGATGGCCTTACCTACAGGCAGAAGCGCGCGCGAGCATTGTGACCCACGAGTGAAAGGAGCTATATAAAATGCTGCTATTATTATTACTTGCGAGGTTGCCCAGCGGACTGGGGTATCAATTCAATTCAACTTTATGGTCAATTCAGCGATATGTACACGACATATAAGAGCATGGAAATGCCGTTTCTCTCACCGAGTGTGCTAGGCTGGGAATGCGGCATTCGAAACCAGGCCGCTGCCGCCTCGTGCTTAAAAAGTTAAGAATAATGAATGACCTTACTTACAGACAGAAGCGCGGTCGCATGTTGACCGAGAGGTTGCCCAACGGACTGACGCGGGTCAGAGTGTTAGGCTGCGAATTCTGCGTTCAAAACTAGGCCGCTGCCGCCTCGTGATTAAAGCGGATTTCAACATGGCTTAGTCTTTGTTTGGTTGTTGTCGCTGCGGCAATGCATCACGGATCTCCCTCGGGGAAAAAAAAAGCCGGCTAAACTGGTTCGTCAGCATTCTGAACGGAGCGATCGAGTGCTGCCACTATCGGCATTAAGCATGGGGGAAAAACCAGGCAATTGTAGAGGGGACCGTTTTGTCCCAGCGACGTTCATGTTAGTCCTTTTTAATAAAAAGTCTTGGAGGGGCTCGTCATTGAATTGTGCCCGGGGCCCCAGCCAGGAGATCCATCTATCCATCTATTTTCTAAACCGCTTGTCCTGGTGAGGGTCGCGGTGGCAGCAGTCCAAAGAGAGTGAACCAGATATTCCTTTCATCAGCAACAGATTGCAGCTCTTCCGGGGGGGGGGGGGATTCCCAGGCGTTCCCAGGCCAGCCAGAAGGATATAATCCCTCCAGCGTGTCCTGGGTCGGCCTCTATGTCTCCGCCCAGTGGGGCCGTGCCCGGTAGACTTCCCGGGGGAGCCTTCCAGGGGGGGGCATCTTTACCGGACGCCCGAACCACCACAACTGGCTCCTCTCAATCCGAATGAGCGGCGACTCTACTCTGAGGTCGTGCCGGATTTCAGCCAGGGAGACAGATCGCCACCGTAAATCCGTGCCACAGACACGACGGCAGATGTGCGCGCGAGTGTGCCATGCCCCAGATTTCGAAATGTTAAATCCACGCTGGCCGCGGTCGCTCATCCGAGCCCCCGTCAGATCCAATTAGAGCGAATGCTGCGGCGATAACCTTTAATCTGCCGCCTCCGCTCAGCCGTTCAGGGCCACCGCGGATTCACGCTAACAGCTGCTTTGCTCGCGCTGTGTTGGGATTAAGTCCGACTTTGTTTACTTTACACCAGGAGTGGGCCGGACCACATCCTCCCACTGAATGTTTTCCACAATGGATGGACTATTGTGGCATTGTCCGTATGCCGAACGTCGCTCGGAAAAACTGCCAGACATCGCCCCCCCCCACAATGGCTGGATTCCCTGCAATTGTCTAGGTTGCCCCATAGTTAACACCGCTTCGAAGCGCGATGGTTAAATTACAGTTTCCCATTTCTTTAAACGGTCCTTTGCATTTGTATTGAATTCTGCAAGGTATTTTGAGCTGCAGAGGTTGGGTAAGTAGAGCGCAGACAAGGCAGTGCTCCATAGTTGCCACCGTCAATGCAGGGGGTTCTCAACATTTTTGCACCTCAAATCCCACTTGGGGCCTGGTCTCCACGGACCACTAGGCCAGCGCTCACGGCCCAATTAGCCGGCGACCCCACCGGTTGAGAATGTAGGCGCCGGTGGGTGGTAGGGGCAGGGTTACCGTGAAAGTGTAGTGGGAACACGGAACTCGCAGAGAGACACGAGGGTCGGTCACTCACGTTGGCATCGGAGAGAGCGTCGTGCCACCCCCCACATGAACTCCCCGCAAAGGTCACACCACGTGGGCTGCCCGCACGCCCGGAACTCATGTCCTCCCTCCTGGGCCTCCTCCTCAACCTCCCCGAGCGCCGTGTCCCGGGTCTCCACCGGCTGGACCTCCTTCGAGTTGGTCTCGCGGTGGTCTGCAACCCCGGCCGAGCTGCCGCCGCCGCCTCCGAACCACGAAGACCAGCTACCGGGCAGCCAGGACGTGGTCTTCTGTCGACGGAGTTCGCACGGCGAGGCCGCAGGTCCCACTTGCATGGCCTGCAGGGAGCAGCCGACCTTGCGCAGGTCACCGTGGCGTCCCACGGGGCTGTAGTAGGCGGCGTGGTCGGCCCCGGCTGACAGGAGAAGGACGCAGCCCGGCTGCTCCGCGTCCTGAGCAGCTCCGTCAAAGCCGTCCTCTGTGTGCTGCTGGTGCGTGTGAAATTCCACGCGTGCGGATGATGACAATGCTGTTGTTGAGATCGCCTTGAGCGGTTGTGAGCGCCTGTGGCTGGCTGCGTTCACGTCGTTAGCGGCCGCGCCACCTCCACCACCATCGAGCCTCGAGTTGTGCTGAGCGTCACCGACCGAGACACCCTGGTGTCTCGGAGTGTCCCCGTCACATTGCCAACGCTCCCCGTTGTCGCCTCGCGGTGGCCTCTCTTGCTCCCGCTCAGGCCGGACATCCATCAAGTCCGTCTCGATCGTTTCGAAGCAGGCGGCACGGATGGGGCAATACGCAGCAGGAGATGCAGGCGGGCGGTGGGGGTAAAGGCAGCAAAGCTTTACAGCAGCCGCGGCAGAAGAAGCAACAACATCAGGAGCAAAAGGGAAACTTTACAGGAGCGTCAGGAGAAGTCGGAAAAGCAATGACTTCATGGAGTAGCAACAACTGAAGCGGGATTCGCAGCGGTTTAAACTTAGAGCGGCGGCAGCAGCAGTACGGAGCACGTTGCCTTACAGCAGACGGAGAAACAGGGAGACTCGAAGCGGCGGTAGTAACAGTGGTATACGCGGAGACGCGGTTACAGTGTAAAACTCAGCAGTCACAGGATAATAACGCAGCAGTGATAGTGTAACGCGCAGCAGCGACAGTGTAAAAACACAGCAGTAAGTTACAATACGCGGCGGTGACAGTGCAACACGCAGAAGCGAGAAGCGGAACTGGCCGAGGCAGCTTGAAAGCAGTGAGCGTGAAGCAGAGAGCGACACAAGTTGCGGGGTAGATGAGAGTCGGCAGCAGTGGATAGAGAGAGGCGGCAGCAGGACACGTAAGAGCAGAGAGAGGCAGCTGCAGCAGGAGGTCGAATCAGTGGGAAGCAAGAGGCGGTGAGTGAGCGGACCTTCGCTAAGAACCCCGAAGCAAGGATTAAGGCAACAACAGCGAGCGAGCGAGCGACCTGCATCAGCGGAGACGCAGTAAGAAACAGCAGCAACAAGTCGCAACAGCAGTCGCCAGGGAACGTAAACACAGCTTAGACACGCAGCAGGATAAGCAGCGGAGACAACGGTGGTAGCAGGAAACGTGGAGTGGACAAGCAGTGGGAGCTACAGGCGGAGCTGGGGGTGAGAGGCTGCGGCAACCCGCTCGGCTCCTGGGATGCGGAGGCGGGGTGCCGGAGGAGGAGGCGGTGCCTCCTCTCTGGCAGGAGGAGAAACAGGCCGATTCCCCGCTCAGCGGTCGCCTAAGCGCTACGGGTCCCACTCTCGCCAGTGACACAGCGAGCTCTAGCGATGAAAATGTATAATGGTCAGAAGCAAGCTGGGTTGATTGTGGGGGCCCCCGACCAACAATATAACCATCCATACATTTTCAGAAACCGCTTAATCCTGTACACCGTACAGGGTCGCGGTACCAACATTATAATAGGTAGATATGTGTTTATTATTAAGGCAGAAAAATACCCAGTGAGCTTGCAAGCTCTTTACGGGACTCCTGCCGACACAACAAACACGCGAATTGCTGACAATAATTAAAATATTATCCAAGATTCATAAATAACCATTTTTTTTTATCAACCTACACATAGCACGCAGGAGCTTGGTCCCAGGACAAAGCTCTCGGTTTACAGGTCAATCTACGTCCATATTCTCACCTATGGTCTTGAACTTTGGGTAATGACCGAAAGAACGAGATCGCGAATAATAATAATAATAGCATTTATATAGCGCCTTTCACCCGAGGGTCACAAAGCGCTGCACAAGCGGCAGAAATGAGGTTTCTCCGCAGGGTTGCTGGGCTCACTCTCCGTGACAAAGTGAGGAACACAGAAATCCGGGACAACCTCGGAGTAGAGTCGCTGCTTCTTCGGATTGAAAGGAGCCAGTTGAGGTGGTTCGGGCATCTCGTAAGGATGCCCCCCGGAAGGCTCCCTCGGGAGGTATTCCAGGCGCGGCCCACCGGGCGGAGACCTAGAGGCCGACCTAGGACACGTTGGAGGGATTATATCCTTCGGCTTGCCTGGGAACGGCTGGGAATCCCCCGGGAAGAGCTGGAGTCTGTTGCTGAGGAAAGGGACGTCTGGTCCACTCTCCTTGGACTGCTGTCACCGCGACCCTCACCAGGACAAGCGGTTTAGAAAATGGATGGATGGACGCATTTTTCAATTAAAATAGTCCAAAATACATTATAATGATGGCCCACAACCACTGCCTCCCCCCCCCACACACACACACTGATTACAAAGCACGGTTGGGCGGTGAGTAGCGCTGCCGGCTCACAGCAAGAAGGCCGCGTGTTCGAATCCCGGCTCGGGTGCCTTTCTGTGTCAAGTTTGCATGTTCTTCCCCGTGTCGGCTATACCCATGATTGGCGTCCAATAATGGGTATAGCTCTGCCTTGCGCCCTGTGTCTGCCGGGATAGGCTCGGGGTCACCGCGACCCTGTACAGGATTAAGTGGTTTCTTATAATGGGTTAAAACGTAATTTTTTTGTTCGGTAAATTTGTTAAACAAATATTTGTTTAATTTACTATTTTCTAAATTTGCGTGTTTGTTGTGTCGCAGGAATCCCGTAAAGAGCTTTCAAGCTTCACTGGCTATTTTTCTGCTGTAATAATAAACATATGTGTATCTATCTAGTAGCAACGGCTATGAATGGCCACTATCCCTCCGCCTCACAGCCCGAGAGCCTCCGAAAAAACATTCTCTGCCGTTGCGACACGGATGCTCGGTCCATCGCCAGACCTTGCCCGGTTGTGATTACAACTTAATAAAACACGCGACCACTTCAAAGGACGGAGGCACCGAGCGGCACGTTCACAAATTCCTGTATAGTCTAACGGAAGAATGGTTAGAACAACACTTAGCACGAAGCGGCTACGATATTCGGCCACGATTTGCACACACCGCGCGGCGGAAAGCTCGATAAAAAATCAGACACCGTCGTTATTCTTGTTTAGAGTTTGTCTAAAGTTGCTTGCGTTTCGCCGCGTCCCCTGTGAGCATTTGTTTCGAACACCCAACCGCCCCCCTTCCACCACTCCACCGCTTTCAACAAGGTCACGCACTCGACAGGGTCCATGGGATTGCGCAGACAGCACTGGCTAGGGTTATCAGCCAGCTTGTTTTTCCCAGGAGTGCCCTCGTTTTTTTGACGAGGCAGCTGTCCTGAGGAAATGTGTAAGTTTTTACTGATGTCGGTTTTCACGGCTCAATACATACATGATGGTTGCTCTTCGGAGATGACACGGCTATCCCTAAAGAACAGTCTTTAGGGATAGCCGTGTCATGTCACTGAGTGCTGTTCCTCTCTCCCTCGCGACGTTTCGCCTCCGACGTTGGAAACATCATCAGGCGTTCTTCTGATGATGACCTGGGAGGCGAAACGTTCTTTCGGCTATCACGATAGAACAGCACTGAAGAGCAACCGTCAAATATGTACGTTTTCACGGAACAAGTCATCCATTCAAATTCCGGGGTTGTTGTCAGTTACACAGAGCACAGATGTCACCCTCTCACGCTGTTTACCCCACGCACAATACGTCACGGTTTTTACCCCTTCGAGATGGCAACTGAAGCAGCAGACCAGTCGTTGAATCGTTAAAAAAATAAAATTCTCAGGCGCCAACACTTCACGGTTGGCTTGAAGTTTCCTGTTTTGTTTCCGAAGGACGGTCTTGAGACCACGCAGCTGAGTGTCCGGGCCACGCAGCCGAGTGGAGTGGCTTCACTGTGCCGCCGCGTGGACACTTTGAAGTTTGAAGTCGCAACCGTGGGTTGAAGTCACATTTGTTTCTTTCAAAGGCACGCCACCAACGAGTTACTGATGTAGGTTTCTCACGACTCGATGTGTGAGAATTCCTCCCCGTAGCTGTTCTGTGGCGACAGCCGTGTCAAGTATTCCTTCTGTCTTCTTTACAACGTTTCGCCTCCCACGTCGAACGCCCTTGATGGTTGCTCCTCAGAGCTGTTCTTTCGGGACAGCCGTGTCAGAACGCCCGACGACGCCTCCAACGGCAGGAGGCAAAACGTCGCGAAGGAGAGAGCAGGAATACTCAGTGACATGGCTATCCCAAAAGAGCAGCTATGGAGAGCTCCATAGTCAGAGGAGGCACACTCGACCAGGTTGTGTTGCTGTTGACAACCATACGGCACATTATTGAGATTAAAAAAAACGGGCAAAATTATTATTAAAACACATACGTATTTTCTTTATTAGCGATTTACAAATGCACATAGCGCTCTTGTGAATCACAAGCAAATAGAAAGGAAAACCTTGGAATAGAGATACAAAAAATTCTATAATCTTAAAGCCCCTGAACCCAAGATAATAATGATAATGGTCACTACAGCGATGGGTGCGTTTATCAGGGCTCCAAACACTGAGCCAGCAACTCCGAGTGTCTGGGTTTGAATCCAGGTCTCTGCTTCGATTAATAAATCAACAAGTTATTTGGGAGTTAACGCGAAGGCTCTGTTTCGCTGTAATGCCAGCGAAACGTCGGTGCCATCTTTTGAGGTAAGTGATGCATGTGCTCATTCGTTTGTTCTGGCATATCGACGGGTGCACTTCACTTACACACCTTCACATGACCTAAACTCACAAACAGAACCTCATTATTTGGGAGTGTTGCTGCATTGGCAGTGGTGCACAACTACAAATAAGAATTTACAGACAACTCAACAGATTCATGACGGCTGCTCTTCAGAGCTGTTCTTTCGGGATAGCCGTGTCGAGCGATCTCCCTCTCTGCCCCGCAACGTTTCGCCTCCCACATCATCATCCAACGTGGGAGGCGAAACGAACAGCTCCGAAAACGACCATCATGAATCGAGCCGTGAAAACCTACACAAGTACACTCAACAGATTCGTCAATAACATTGCATGGCCTCAAATAATTATGTTCTCTGAAGAAGGGGCATTGCCTGAATCTTCAGCTACGATGTATTTTACTTTTAAAGCCACATCGTGAATGAGGAACGTGTTGAGTTTCTGTGTTGTGTTTGTGCACCGTTGCACAACACAGCAGCATCATCATCATAAAAAAAATACTCATTAATTAATTGACCGATAACATCCTAATATATAGGAAGCAGTGTGTGGCAATATGGTGCCGCCAAACCGCCTGGCTGCCTCCTCCGCCTCTCTGTGCTTTCCTCCCGCCTCCGAGTCGTTCTCTCGTCGAATTAATAACTTCGACAGTGAATGAATATGTGCGCATTATAAATGTAAAATTAATATTATTATTATCATCAACACATAATATAATTCATTACTGAACCAGGTTCTCTAATGTAGCACATTGGTGGTCCAGGCCTGATCAGTAATGGCTATCCCAAAAGATAGATGATAGACAGATGACTATTATTGCAGCGGAAATACCCAGTGACCTTGCGAGCTCTGGATGCAGGATATTCCTGCGATACGACAAAAGTTCGGACCAACGCAAACGATGAAAATAGCAGCGCATAAGACTAATTCTCAAACACCGAGACATGAAAACGTACATCAATAATATTGTACAGGTACAGACAAGATGGGAGTGTTTGGCAGAATGTTCACAAATCCTGCCGCCTGTGCGGGTATAGTGGTCCCTCGATTTACGATATTAATCCGTTCCAGAACACGTATCGTGATGTGAAACCATCGTAAAGTGAGACCAATGATACGTTAGTACAGTAAGAGCAGCACACACGTGTTTCAAACAAAGCAGAAGAACTGAAATGTAAAAACTATAAAGTGCTACTATTGGCTAAGAAGCTACCCAAGCGGCATGCGTTCGCATCGCCGATTGGCCGCCGCGCCACCCACGCTCACGCGCAGCCGTATCACAACACGCATCGGAACGTGAAATGTGATCGTAACGTTATGATAATATTTTTATAGAGCGTATATAGTAAAGTGATTTCATCGTATTGTGAGGCCATCCTGAAGCGAGGGACCACTGTAATTTAATCAGTGCACGGTTTTGCCTTTTAGTCGATGCTTTGCGCCGTCACCCGGATGTCACGCAGTGGCTGACAGCTCAGAGTCCAGCGTCAGGTTGGTGATGTTGTTAAACCTGCAGAGAGACGGGAGACACCGGGTAGAGAGACGCTCGTGGGAGAATGTTGGAAACGCGATGATTCTATGTCACTCACGCCGTCTCATTAATTCATTGTCAGAAACCGAAACCGCTTAATCCTGTGGAGGGATGCGGTGAGCCGGATCCTATTCCGGCAGACACAGGGCGCCAGGAAGGACTATACCCAGGATCGGACGCCAGTCCATCACAGGCCACGGGGGGAAATTTAGTCCGCAGGCCAATTAACCTATGCAGCAGCGTGTCTTTGGACTGTTGGAGGAAACCGGAGTGCCCGGCGAAAACCCACGCGGAAACGGGGAGAGAGAACATGCAAACTCCACACAGAAAGGCACCCCAAGCCGGGATTCGAACCCTCTACTCACTGTGCCACAGGGCAGCCCATTCACGCCGTCTCTCTAAACAAACTATAAACTATGTATAACAACGAACATTGCCCCATTAAACCAATTCCCACCTCTTCCCTGGGAATCTGACAATGCTAACCAGTGCAGAGTCTGTCAATTATTCGCAAACAATACCAACCAGTCTGTCAATCATTCGCAAACAAGCTGAGGATCAATCAAGCAGCTGGCAAGCACCACCTTCCCTGCGGCTTCCACATTCTCTCTCCATGTAATCATTGCCAAAAGCAGCAAACAACCGCGCAGTGCAGTGTTTGCGTTTCACTGAGCAGGGAGGGCTCTTCAAGGTTAAACCTGTGCTCTTTGCACTGGATCAGTGGTTATTAACCTGGGGTGCACGCAAACCCTGGGGGTGCTGGATGCCCTCGCTAGGGGTGCCAGACATGCCAGATTTTTGTATATAGATAGATATAACCATCCATCCATGTTCAGAAACCGCTTAATCCTGTACAGGGTCGCGGTGAGCCGGAGCCTATCCCGACAGACACAGGGCGCAAGGCAGGGGTATACCGAGGATGGGACGCCAGTCCATCGCAGGGCACTTGATAGATAGATATTATAGATGTTTATTTTTACGGCAGAAAAAAATACCCAGCGAGCTTGCAAGCTCTTTACGGGACTCATGCGACACAACAAACATGCGAATTGCTGACATGCCGTTCTCTCCACAGCGAATTACTGACATGCCGTTCTCTCCACAGCCTTGTGCAGCGCTTTGTGACCCTCGGGTGAAAGGCGCTCTATAAATGCTATTATTACGCACCGTTTAAGCAGATCCACCTGCTCGCCCAACATCTCTTCGCAGCTCTCCTTCAGCGCTTCTTTCTGCTTGTGCTTCTTGATCCTGCGACACACAAAAAACGTTCAGTCGCCGAGTTTTATAAATCGGGGGGGGGGGCAACGTGGGCCGCTAACATCCTAATATATATGAAGCAGTGTGTGGCAATATGGCGCCGGCAAAACCGCCTGGCTGCCTCCTCAGCCTCTCTGCGCTTTCCTCGCAACGCCTCCGAGTCGGTCTCTCGTCGAATGCGTACCCTCGACAGTGAATGAATATGTGCCACGCGTTATAAATGTAAAATTATTATTATTATTCCGTGTAGGAAACGCGTGGGGGGACCTTTGTGTTTGCGGTGCGTGTGTGTGAACGCGCGGTGCGTGGCGGCGTGACGCACTCGCGTGACACGTCCTTGTACACCGCCAGGTGTTTTGTCGGCGCAGCCGCCGTCGCCAGCTCGAGAGTTTTCAAACACCGATCTTGGAGCTGTTAGGCGACAGAACATCGTCATCGCCGCCACGACCCTCATCATCGGCATCACTGTGGCTACTTTCACGATCGCAAATCGTCATCGCGATAACCTCATCATCATCAAGGTAGAAGCGTTCACGTCGCGATCCCTGTCAAAATGTTGAAGGGCTGTCTGCAACTAAAGAAGACCGTGTTGCAATGGGAAACTGTCATATAACCATCACGCTTCGAAGAATCGAATCGAATTGGAATCACCACGGCTATTACCACGATCGCAAATCGTCATGGCCACGACCATCATCGCCATCGCGCCCGGCGACGCCGTTGCCGAGAGTCGCCCCGGCCGCTCACCGTGGTCAGCCGCTCCTGGACGGATCGAAGTTGAGATGCCAACTGTTCCATCTCCGCTCCGACCGCGCGCACCTCTGCCCCGTGCTGCGTCACCTCGCTGTCGGTTCGAAAAACACGACGGACACCCGCTAGACTCGCCACGCAGGCACCGCGACGCGGAGTTGTTTCCTTAACCCACGGTCTCATCCGCGCTGCAGGTCACCACAACGTGCTCACTCACTCACCCGCTCAACCGCTTGCTCGCCACACTGAAGGTCAGTACGACGTGCTTACTCACTCACCCACTCACCCACTCGGCATACTGAAGGTGACAAGACATCTTTTTCTGATTTTTCCCCTCGCACTCCTGCGCCTTGCGATTCCCTCCCGTTTTCCACCGTTCACCAAAACTCGCACAATCACAACCTTTGCTCGATTCGCCGCGACGTGTTACACGCACGCGCACACTCATCGATCACAACTCCGAGAGTGCCACTTTGCTGCTGGCCGCTCAGAACTGCGGCTCCTCTTGGGGCCTGCGCTCAGCAAACAACCCTGACAAATAAACAATAATTTCAGAACCGGCTTATATCTCTCGGCTGGCCTGGGAAAGGCCTGGGAATCCCTCAGGGAAGAATCTGTTGCAAATAAAAGGGATGTCTGGTCCACCCATCCATCCATTTTCTAAACCACTTGTCCTGATGAGGGTCGCGGTGGCAGCAGTCCAAGGAGAGTGGACCAGACATCCCTTTCCTTAGCAACAGATTTCAGCTCTTCCTGGGGGATTCCCAGGCGTTCCCAGGCCAGCCAAAGGATATAATCCCTCCAGCGTGTCCTGGGTCGGCCTATAGGTCTCCGCCCAGTGGGCCGTGCCTGGTAGACTTCCTGGGGGAGCCTTCCAGGGGGCATCCTGACCAGATGCCCGAACCACCTCAACTGGCTCCTCTCAAACCGAAGGAGCAGCGACTCTACTCTGAGGTTCTTCCGGATTTCTGTGCTCCTGTCTGGTCCACCCTCCTTAAACAGCTGCCGCCGCGACCCTCACCAGGACAAGCGGTTTAGAAAATGGATGGATGGACGGCTTAATCTCAACCGGGTCTGTCGACGCTGGCAGTCGAGCGATTGTGACAGCATTTTATCGCGCGGGTGTCTACGCAGCGACGCAGCGCGAATCCGAGCGACGGCGCCGCGGAGTCGCGACTCACCTCTGCCACGACAACGACTTCTGCTCGAAGGCTCCGTGCTGCTTGCTGACGTTGTTCTGGAATAGAGCCACGGCCTCCTTCACGTTGGCCTCCAGCTTTTGCCTGAGATAGATAGATAGATACATTTTTATTATCACAGCAAAAAAATACCCAGTGAGCTTGCAAGCTCTTCGCGGCACTCGTGCGACACAGCAAACACGCGAGTTCCATCCATCCATCCATTTTCTAAACCGCTTGTCCTGGTGAGGGTCGCGGTGGCAGCAGTCCAAGGAGAGTGGACCAGACATCCCATTCCTCACCAGCTGTGACAATAATAAAAATAAATACAAGATTCATAAATAACCTAAATTTAAAGCAATCAACAACAAAAAATTTAGACACAGAGAGGGAGGACGCGGCGCCCCTCAGCGTCACCATCTGCGTCTTAACGTCATCGATACGGGGCTGCTGTTGTTGTTGATGTCATTTTTAACCGTCGGGGGGTGTCGAGGTTAATATGGCGCCGGCACAACCGCCTGGCTGTCTCCTCCGCCTCTCTGCGCTTTCCTCGCTACGCCTCTGAGTCGTTCTCTCGTCGAATGAGTACCTTCGACAGTGAATGAATATGTGCGCGTTATAAATGTCTGCCGGGATAGGCTCCGGCTCACCGCGACCCTGTATAGGATTAAGCGGTTTCTGAAAATGGATGGATGGATTATTGTTAATGCGGGTCGGCCCGGATTGACCGCCAACGGTTCGGGGTGTTATGGCCGGATGCCCTTCCTGATGACAACCTCCTTTGGTCGGAGGGTCTTCGGATCGATGGTTACTCGTCAGAGCTGTTCTTTCGGGATAGCCGTGTCACTGAGCGCAATCTCCCTCTCTCACACTCGCGACGTTTCGCCTTCCACGTTGGAAGCATCATCAGGTGAAATGTCGTGACGGAGAGGGGGGGGAGGACGCTCAGTGACACGGCTATCCCGAAAGAGCAGCTCAGGAGAGCAATTCTCATCACACATCGAAGCCGTGACAAACCTTCATCGGCGCGTCCGGCTAATTCTCCGGCGACGCCGCGACGGCACGCTCACTCGTAAAGAGCTTGCAAGCTCACCGGGTATTTTTCTGCTTTAATAATAAACATCTATCTATCTATGACTCACTTCTCAAGGTTGTGCATGTGGATGTCCATCGCTGCCATCTCTGCAAGACACGATGATAATAATAATAGCAGCATTTATAGAGCGCCTTTCACCCGAAGGTCACAAAGCGCTGCACAGGGCTGCGGATAGAACGGCACGTCAACAATGATAAACAACGGAAAATTAGCAAAAAAAATATTTTGACGGCAGACACGGTCAACACTCGTCGTTAGCACCGACGCGGAAAATAAAACAACACGAATACGCAGCGCCTCCTTCATACATCCGTCCCTACGAGTAAAAGAGGCGCGAGGAAAGCGCAGAGAGGCGGAGGAGGCAGCCAGGCAGTTTTGCCGGCACCATATTGCCACACACTGCTTCCTACGAGCCCTAGCTTGACACAGACTCCATCCCATCCGTCCATTTTCAGAAACCGCTTAACACTGCAACAGGGTCGCGGTCTCAATACTATTAACAAATGCAACGTGTAACGTTCGTTCGATGCGGACGGGTATTCAAAGACGGTGACGATTATTCGGAGGCGCGAAGAAACCACTCACTGTGCTGCTGCAGGTCCTTGTCGAACTGCATGAGGGTCTCGAGGGAGAGCCTGGCCAGAACGTCCAGTTGCTCCACGCTGAGACACAGACAAAGGTCCCCCGTTTAGCCCCAACAGGCTGCTGGGGAAAGTGCCGTCGCGAGTAGCAACATCGATCACCGCTGATATTTACACTCGGCGCTCGGTACTTATTTAACTCGCGCGCGCTACCGATGTTATGGCCACTGCACCGCCAATCTCCACGCAAGGACAAATACGGGGGACATTTGTCTTTTTGTGCTCGCTAAGGGCACTTGACCCTACAGTCTATTAAGGCTATATAGATAGATAGATGTTTATCCTTACATCAGAAAATATAGGGAATCATTGTGTGTGCTCGTTAACAGCACTTAACTCCAGGCACGTCACAGCCGCGGGTGTTGCAGGAAAAAGTGGAGGGAATGGAATCATGTTTCTGTGAAAGTGCGGGTGTCGCAACATGTGATACGAGACTACTTCAGGAAAAAGTGGGGGGGATGGAATCATGTTTCTGTCTTCTTCTTTGCGATTCTTCGAAGCACGATGGTCAGCCTCTGGACATCGTTGTCTTTCAGCTCGGCCTTGAAGTGTTTTGTAGAATTAGCAGGCAATACCAAGTATTACCTGACGGATCGCGACGTGAACGCTTCTACCTTGACCCCCATGTTTCTGTGAAAGTGCGAGTGTCGCAACACCCGCAACTCCCGCGGCTGCGACGCGCCTGCTTAACCCTACAGTCCGTTAAGGCTATGCGGGGGGACCTTTGTGTGTGCTCGTTAACTGCACTTGACCCTACAGTCTGTCAAGGCTACACGGGGGACCTTTGTCTTTGTGTGTGTGTGTGTGTGCGTGCGTCTCACGAGCGGTCTCCCGGCTGGAACCCGACGCCGCGGCTCCAGCTGTCAGACAGCTGGCCACCCGGCACACAAGCGGCCTCCACTCTCCTCAAGCGCCTCTCCAGCTCCTCCAGTGACCCCGACGCCTGTCGCACAGACAAACCATTCCCCCAGCGTCCGTCACTTTCCCGGTATTCCTCACCGGTGCTCGCTGCTCTAACTCGCGCTCCGGCGCAATGTTGACCGGTTTTTTTTGCCCGTTTGCCTCCAGCCGAGTTCGGAGACTCAGGTGCAGCTTTCATGGGTGAATACAGCCCACCGTTGTTGTTGTTGCCAGTTAAAATGGGCGGTATCAAGGTTGACCCGAGTTGGCTGGAGAAAAAGTATTCGGCCAGATGTCCTCCTGGCGCCAACTTCCTTTAGTCGGAGGGTTCTTCAGATCGTTACCTGTCTGGAGCCTCCCCACATGCCGGTTCACCAAGGGAGACCCTAGCAGGAGTGCTAACCTAGCTGTGGGGTTCTTTGAAACATGTAAACCCCTCCACCATGATGTTGTTATCTCGAAGTGTAATAATAATACGAGTATTATTATTATTACAGTGCTGCCTTTCGCATCCCCACACGCCATCACAACACCACCACCGCTATCTTGGTACAGGGTAGCGGTCCCCTAAATCAGGCCCTTCACCGGAATCACAACAAGCTGGCGATTCGTACTTCTTCTTCTTTGCGATTCTTCGAAGCGCGATGGTTAAATTACAGTTTCCCATTTCTTTACACAGTTCTTTGCATTTTTATTGAACTCTGCGAGGTC
>JAZEWU010000043.1:1232129-1248961 GCA_036362915.1 Geotria australis | reverse complement strand
TAAACGCTTGAAAGGCGCTATATAAAACACTATTAATAATATATAATCTTCACACCATAGGAGATGCAACTTGCAATGTTAAATATAGTCCTGGTAATGAACTAGCAGCAGGTGGTGCGGTGCACACATTGGTCCGAAGCCGACCGTGTGTCTGCCAGCTCCACTTGTCACCCGAATAGACGCCGCAAAATCTTTGCAGGATTTTAGCCTCGGCTTCTTGGCTGCCTGCAGCAGTGGTGTAGCTACCCAGTGTGCAGGCGAGGCAACTGCACCGTGGGACAGAAGGGTGCAGGAACCAGGCTACAAAAGGGAAGCAGCTGGGAAGGGGTGGGATGGAATTTGACAGTGGGTGGGTCCCAATAATTTGTTCCACCAGAGTCCATGCCAACCACATTATATCACCAAGATCCATAATAGACTTACAGACCGGCACGGGACCTATACACTAACATAGGGGACCCTGTGGTGTAGATATCGAGTGTGCAGGCGGTACAACTGCACCAGGACCCACGGGCAAATCGAAGTGAGCCTCTAACACATTGCTGTATATGTTTCCGCGTGCGTGCGTGCGCGCGCGTGTGCATATGTGTGTAGGCTCTTGTGGATACTCCTGTGCCTCCTGCCCCGGGTCCCCGGCCTGGACTTTGACCCGTACGCCGTCCTGGGGGTGTCTCGCTCGGCGCCCCAGAGCGACATCAAGAAGGCCTACAAGGCGCTCGCCCGCGAGTGGTACGCGCCGGAACGGGCCGCAGCGCCCGCGTTACAGAAACGTTAACACTCACCGTAGATAATGTAACAAAAGATTGTTTAACTTTTTCTGACAATGAGACGGGTGTTAAGATCTCAAAAACGCCAAACGGACACCTTTTTGCAATGGGTCCAGTTTGCAAGAAGCCACACATGCTTTGTGGCAAAAACATCCAAACAAAATGCTACGATAATATATGCATCGTCCTTGAAACTGATTGGCCCACACCAGAGACAGCTTTCTTTATTGCCGAGTCTCAGTGTTAGCCAAGTGTTGCCGAGAGGCAAGCCGTTTTGGATTGTAGAGTTCTGCCATGCATCCACCGGGCAATTGCCACTCACCACGGCTGGGAATCCAACTCAGTTCACTGGATTTGTAGCACAGTGCCACTCGCCGCCGCACCACCACTCGCTTGCATGGCGTTGTATCACTTTTAAGTAAATCTCATTGAATTTTTACAGGCATCCGGACAAGAACCGTGACCCGAATGCGGAAGACCGGTTTGTGGAGATCACTAAAGCCTACGAGGTGAGTGAGAGACATACACACACGTCCACCAGCACAATGCCAGAGAGGAGCATCAGAATATGAGTTTAGAAATAAAAATAACATGTGAAGTGTGAACGATGCTGAGCGGAAACGTGAACTGGTGCAACGTTTTGGACTAAACTTTGGAAGTCCGTAGCACAGAGTACTGAATATATTGTTTCGACAGCACGCATTGCATCTGTTCGTTAGTCGGTAACGCGGTCACGGGGCTCGTTTTTGTTTGTTTATGACAGGATTGTTCACTCAGGATGTCATGAACAGTGGCTTGACCAGGAACCTCAGCCATGTAGTTCTCGCCAACTTCTGTCTTAAATGTGGTTCATGTCTCGCTATTGAAAGTATTATGCTAGTCCTTCATGGGTGCTCGATAATTGATTTTCGTACTTTTAGGCAAAAACTCCCTTTCCTGAATCGGGTCCGCTGCCCGCGTTATCATACATCGATCCGTGAAAACCCAACATCAAGACAGACGGCAAGTTTTCTCACGGCTGCTTTGATTGGTTGCAGGTCTTGTCCAATGAGGAGAAGCGCTCGCAGTACGACCGGTTTGGCAGCACGCACGACGGAGGGGCTCAGTTTCAGCAGCGCAGCCACTTCCATCACCACGACCCGTTCTCCTCCTTCTTCACACACCCCTACTTCAGCTCCTTCTTCCAAGAGGAGGAGAAGTAAGCGGGCAGGTTCGCGGTCACCAAAGCTGCGGTGTCGGCGCAAAATACGAGTGGTGGGCAGATGTCGAGGGCTTACGCAGTGATATCGCAGTGGGCAGTCGTCAAAGTTACTGCCCACCTAATGACAAGCAAGAGGCTGAGCCAACGCATGCGCCGGGAAGGCTACCATTACAGCAGAATAATGTTATGTGAGCGACAGGACCCAAACATCTATTTTGTAAATGGAACGTGAACGACAAGCCACAGCGTTGTGTTGGCCATGCAATCCAAACCGTGGACCATAGAGTCAACCACTCTAGTTTGCGCTCCTTTACAGGAGGAGGAATAGCAAGTGGCGGGGTCCTCTGAGGCTTTTATTAAGATCTCCATGGTGTCCCGCATTGGTTTTCATTTGACTCTGCTTTCATATACACAAGGATAGAAGAATAGGGGCGCAGCTTGGCTGCACCTGCGGTGTCTGTTATTAACACAGTACGTCTACCACCCAAATTTTCAATTAAAATTTTTCTTCTGGAGTATGTCAATTCGCATGTTTGTTGTGTCGCAGGAATCCTGTAAAGAGCTTGCAAAGCTCACTGGGTATTTTTCTTCCGTAATAATAAACATCTATCTATCTATCGAGCGTGCTTGATCGTCGTGTCGTGCCGCCGTGCCAGGCTGGAAGGAGAGGAGCAGATCGGGTGGCGTGCCTACGAGGGGCGCCTGCTCAAGGCGAGCTTCCAGCGGCCGTTCATGCTGCGCGTGACGTCACGAGCCTGCCTCGCCTGCCGACAAATGCTGCCCACGTGGAAGAGCGCGGCTCCGACGCTGCTCGGCTACGGTAAGGCCAGGGCGGATTCCCCGTTACTTGGATTTGCCGGATTTGCGTTCCTGGCCGGCTTAGGGAAGTGCAGAGAGGCGCAGGAGGCAGCCAGGCGGTTTGCCGGCGCCATATTGCCACACACTGCTTCCTGTATATTAGAACGTTATCGGTCAGTTGAGTTTTTTTTTATAAGTTGTGGAGAGGAAACCGGAGAGCCCGGAAGAAACTCACGCAGAACAGGGGGAGAACACACAAACTCCACACAGAAAGGCGCCCCAAGGCGGGGATCGAACCTGCTCGGGCAAGACCATTATTACTAATAATAATAATAGCATTTATAGAGCGCCTTTCACCCGAGGGTCACAAAGCACTGCACAGGGCTGCGGAGAGAACGACAAATCAACAACGACAGAGAACGGTAATCAGCAGTCATCGCGGGCAAGAGCCATCCAGCCGTAGCGAGATCTCTCTTAGTGGCACGTGCCCCGGAACTCTGGCGTGCTGTGCGTGGGAACGCTTTTCCGCGCAGGCGTGGGCGTGGGCGTTGTCGACGGCGACGTGGACGCGCGCCTCGTCATGCGGCTGGGCGTGCGTACCGTCCCCGCCGTGGTCGCAGTCATCGCGGGCAAGAGCCACGTGTTCTCGGGGATGCTGTCGCGCGACGTGCTCCTGTCGCACCTCGACTCGCTGCTGGCGTCGCAGCTCGTGCAGACGGTGGGTTCGGCTGCGCCCGGTCGCGTCGCGCCGCGAGTCGCCGCGCCGCTCGCCCACCGACCGCCTCCCTCGATAACCGCCGCGCGTCGTCACTTTGGCTGCCGTTCCCCCCGTTGTCGAGTGTCGACCGCCGGCCGTCATCGTCCCCCCCCCCCCGCTAGCGACGCTGAACCCACGCGCGTTTCTCGACGCCCGTTCCGTCCGTCATGGCAGGTGGACGCCGACGCGGTCGAGCCGTTTCTCCGCGGCGCCGCGAGCGACAGCAAGCCGCGCGCGCTGCTCTTCTCCGCGCGCACCACGCCGTCGATGCTTTACAAGGTGAGCCGCGGTGACGTCACGCGTCGCGCGCACTGAGGGTCGGCAGTGGCGCGCGGATTTCGACGACGGTCTTGCAACGTTTTCCCTCTCCCGCGTCATTTTTGTTATGGCGATAGCTGTCCGAGGAGTCTTTAGCACAGGAATTCAAGGACACAGTTGCACTTCTAATAATAATTATATATATATATCTTTCTAACGCGCGCGTTGCTCCCGTTCATTCGGAGGCGCGGAGCCTGGCTCAGTCGGTTTGTTGTGAGTCGGTTGTGGCACCCGGAACGCGTTCACCCTGTTCCAGGTTGTGGGTAGAATCGGCGTTGTGCGAAGGTTGTGTGGAGTAGGTGCTGTGATGAGCTGCGTAGAGTGTGGGATTGTGTTGGGGCGAGTGGCCAGAGTAGTGATGCGAGGTATTTAGGGTGCCCTGTGTGGATAGCGCGGTGGCATATTATTACTGTTTTGTAAGTGATGCGTTCGTGGATGGGTAGCCAGTGTAGAGTGTCTGTGCATTTTGTGGTTGGTTGGTCACTCACTTTGATGTTGAGGACTGCACGCGGAGACCCCTTGGTCCACACACTTGGGGGCACGCCACTCACCGCTGTAAGTCGGATCAGAATGCCAGGGGGGTGTCATGTGTTGCCATGGCCGAACGGACGATGTCTCTCCCCCGCACCAGCTCACGGCGTTTACGTACCGGGACCACGTGCGGTTCGGGTTCGTCTCCAGTTCCGGGGGACGCTACAAGGAGACCCTGCGCCGCTTCGGGGTGAACGCGTTCTCGCCGACGCTGCTGCTCTTCAACGAGAACCCCGAGGAGCCGGCCGACATTCTGCAGGTCTCACATGCCTTAATAATTGTTTTGTTCCTTTGGCTTTTTTTTTTCATAGTTGACATGCCGTTCTCTTTGCGGCCCTTGTGCAGCGCTTTGTGACCCTCGGGTGAAAGGCGCTATATAAAACGCAATTATTATTATCTCCAGGCTGCACACCCAGTTGTTCTGAGCTTAGGAGTTGGTGTTGACATTTAAATATTTGTCATCTTTCTTAGCATGGTCGTCATGATCAAGCACTATATCGATTTCACTGCTGGATGAAGGCCCTCCCCCAACAAGCCGTGGCCATCTTAAATCGCACCTCTTGTATCCACCCAGCTTTTACGAATGCTTTACTTTCCACAGTTAAGCCGATCGGCAGATCGACCGCAGTGTGGTAAAGCGTGGATACTCCCACCTCTTCCAAATTGTCTGGCCACGCCAAAGCGTAGGCCGAATACTCTCTACAGCCCCCTCTAGTCGGGGATCTTTTGCCAGCAATGGTTTAAACGAGCAATTGCATGGTGTGCACCTAAAATACGAACTTTCTTTTCAGACGAAAGACATTAACAGGGAGGCTCTGGATGAAATCATCTCAAGGAACAAGTTCTTGGTGGTTCCCCGACTCACGAGCCAGAGGGTGTTTGAGGAGCTGTGTCCTGCTCGAGGAGCCTACCAGCAGAACAGGTGACCTGACACTCAGTTTAAGGTTTACTGGCAGGTTCACATATATTTTCTGGCTTATCCAATCCGATTGCTGTTTCACTAGGAGATAGCAAACAGCCAGGTAGGATAAACGTGTAAACATGGTTTTTTAAGCAAAGCTGACCTGGGGGTTTTTTATGACGGGGTCAAAGATCACGGCGACGTTATTGGGTATCTCCCTGTTTTTATGATTACAATATTTAATTGCAAACAACAACAATGCCGAGCGGCTGACGCGGGAAGTCAACAAAGGCAACAACAGTCGCATCAAATCCGCAGGAACACAGCATCGGAATGCGAATAAACGTGAAACATTTTAATGGGATGTAAAGTTTAAAAAAATACCTGAGGCTGTGTAAACAGCATGCTTACGAGTTTTTTTCGGGGGGGAATGGAGGTACAAACCGCATGGGGGTGGTGGGGAGAGTGGAGCAACAGGGAATTCAATTCAATTCAATTTTATCGTCAATTCTGCCATATGTACAGGACATATAGAGGATCGAAATGCCGTTTCTCTCAGACCCCGGTGTTGGCTTATACATGGACTGGTAACCCCCGGTGTTGGCATATAGATGGACAGGCGGCGGACAGACGAACAAAGCTAAACACAGTAACGCTTTCAACTGTAACTCGAAGACTGTAACTCGAACGTATTTAAGCGTCAGCAGCATGCGCGATCTCCCTACGGACGCGAACGCCCGGGGCTCCGTCTCTCGCCGACAGGCCGTGCGTCGTCCTGGTGACGGAAGACGCGGCGCTCGTGTCCGCGCTCGTGAGCGCCGCCTCCGTGCAGGCCAAGGCGCAGTTCGTCCACGTGTCGCGCGACACGCAGCCCGACTTCACGACGGTGCTCGCCAACGCCGTGGGCGCCACCGGGGAGAACAGCGTGCGTCCGCACCCGCCACGCACCGCACGCAACGCCCTGTCGATCCGCTGCTGGATGAGGGCCTCTCGCGGCACCCTGTCGTTAACGGGCTTCGTTTGAGCGCGCTTCACCGCGCCGCTCGGTGAAGATTGATCCATAGACGTTTATTAATAATAATAATCATTTTACATTAATAACGCACACATAGTCATTCAATGTCAAAGATATTCATAAGACGAGAGAAGGACTCGGAGGCGCGAGGAAAGCGCAGAGAGGCGGAGAAGGCAGCCAGGCGGTTATTACAGCAGAGCTTTCACGCTCTGGAAGCGGGATTCCTGCGATGCAACAAACGCACGAGCGAACCGACGTAACCTCCCGTGGTGCATGGATGTTAGAGCTACTTTGCTAGCAGATGTTTTTGGACTGTGCTCTAACGTCTGTTCTATACACCGTCAACCTGCAGTCACCAGCGTGGTGAGGTCAGCAAACCCGAATGACTCATGGGGAGGCTCTCGCCCCATCCAGCAGTGGATTGACACCAGGGCTGTACGTGTACACACCGGTGTAAACTGATGTAATGAATTATTTCTGGGCTGCTGCTACGTTCATTTTCATTCGCGTTCTGTGCTCTTCTCACCCGCCAGATAATCGCTCTTTGGCGAGAGAGTGGGTCTGGCCGGGCAGCCTGCGAGCTGGTGGCCGACCACTGGAAGGGCCTCGAGTGGGACGCACACTTCCTGCTGGAACGCGTCGACGACATCATCGGTAAAGGGATGAAGAAGCTCCCTTACCTGGCCACGCTGCCGCAACTGCTCGACGAAAACACTCCGGTACGCGCGCCGTGTCATGCTCGTGCTGTACAGGCAGTCCCCGGGTCACGAACGAGTTCCGTTTTTAAGTCTGTCAGCGAGTCGAATTTGTATGTGAGTTAGAACAGTTACGTACGGTTCACATCTAGCGTCAATTAGTCAAATGTTTGTCTTGGTATATGGTATATATTTTTTACCTGAAACATCTTAAATATAATAATACGGTAATAATAGTAAACCGCTGAAAACGCGCAGTGTTTTGAGCGTCGCGCAAGGTTGTCCGTCCGTTTGTTAGTACGAACCATTGTATGTAACCGGAATTTTTTAAATAATAATAATAAGCTTTACGGAGGTCGGTATGTAAGTACGGGCGTTCGTAAGTCGGGCGTTCATAACCCGGGTACTGCCTGTATTTGTGCAAAGGCCGTGCGTATGCCTGCGTGGTTTGTGGCTCTTGTTTAACTGGATAAATTGGGCTCAGTGGCCGTGGCAGGGGCGCGTTGTGTTTGCGAAGGAGTAGTCGTGGAGCGGTTAGCACGGTGCAGTGCGTTGCCAGCCACCCAAGTTTGATTCCTGCCCTTGCACAACATTGGCCGAGTGGGTTCCAGGCCTGTTCCGGGTCTCCTCGAGGTCAACTCGGCCTTTAAACGAGTGCATTGTGCGCTGCGATCACATCGGCACTGGAGAGAGAAAGTCGGCGGGATATGGACGGTGTTGCGTTACATTATCGCGTGTGCCGTGAAATCCTTAGTGGGTGCTCGCTCACAGCAGCTGTCCTTGTGGGTCTGTAAGGCTAACCGAGGATCCTTGTGTTCATGTGCTTGCGTTGCCTTTCAGAATATAATTGTTCGGTGGTATTATGCACTTGAAGAACAAATTTCGGAGATATGGTCAGAAATACGTCTGGTCCGATGGTAGGTGGTGTTTATTTAATTTCATAGAAAAAGTATTAATTTAAATTTATAAGGCCGAGAAATGCTGTTTTATGGGATAGCCAAGATGCCTCCAACGTGGGAGGCAGCTTAAAATCTAGAAACATGGAGGTGGTTTGGTGGACTTTGTCGAAAGGGAGAGCCAATGACATATTACCAAACCACCCAGGTAAACAACCGATAAAATCACATCTTGGAAGCTGAGGAGGATCGAGCCAAAGCGGTGCTTGGATGGGTGACTGCCAAGCATAACAGGCCGTGTTGGTCCTCGGAGCTTACGTGGTGGGCAGTAACGCGAAGTCCATTGCAGCGCTACACGTACAGACTGTGTGTTCAGAAGTACTTCATATACGATGATTGGTGCTAAATTGTGATGCATTTTGCATGAACGACGCCGTAGAAATCTAACAAATAGATGAGATTTTGGCGACTGTTATACCGATGTCTAAACAGACGGGCTTGCGCGTGAAATGCGATTTGGAGTGACGTCGTGTGCGTTGTCCCCCATTCAGGCGGGAGCTCATGCCGGTGCTCTCCCTCGTCTTCTCCGTTATCTTTGTGCTCTTCGGAACCTTCATCATCAATTCTTTCAGGTACATGCCAAGCTCGTATGGCGCGCATCGTCTGAATTCTATTACGGAATATTTGAACCGGTTTTGGTGCCATCCCCAAGCTCGACTTGGCTTTAAATTATTACTTGCGTGCGGTGTGGTATGGAAACATCAGCGCTGGGGTGACAAAGATGGCCAGGCGGGGATGTTGACCACATGACCTTCTCGTGCACTGTGCCGGCTACAGGAGTTGCTCACTAACAGCGTTTGCCCATCGGCCTATAAAGGCTGCACGTGGATTTTTAGGCAGTGTGTGTTTCGTGTTGTTATATGTGCTGTGCGTGTTTTGTGTGCACGTTTCAGTGACACATCGAGCAGCGGCAGGGAGAGGGAACGGAGGCAGAGCATGCAGGGTCCGCCGCGGCCTGCAACCTCCTCGCAAGCACCGTGAGTCACGACAGCTGCACTAGTCTAGACACGGCTCGATCCACTGCTGGATGAAGGCTTTCTCAAGGCGTCACCATCTCACGCTTGTGATGCAAGAGTCAATATAGCGTCTTCACGCAAGCCGATGTTTCTCTGGCATTTCAGAATTTGGCTTCTAATGATGTCTTGCCCAAGCCCACTTATCTTAACAGTCAAAACGATCTCCTTATTGTACAATTTGCGTTGTGTCGTGAAATATATAAATTCCGCTCCATTTTTGTTAGAAATGAAGCAGATGATCACAGAGCTGCTTCTGAGATTCATTCAGGTGACCTCTGGTCCACACATATGGGGGCAGCACTTGGCACTTTCCCATTGACTCTGCGACTGAGGTTAAAGTCTGTTTAATAAAAGTCAACCTGATGATTTGAAGTCTGAAATTAAGTGCAGACAGAAATGTAAATGTGATGCGTTTTTGTTGTGCATGTCTAAATGACCAGGCCGAGACCATTAACTCCACCACACCTCAGACCCTGGTTTAATCACAGGTGCCTACCAGGATTCAACCTCCAGTTTCTAGCCTGCTCAGCACAATGAGCCACCCGGCCATCACTTAAATTCTGTGTTTGCTTCAGGAAAGTTACCAGAGAATGTTTGACTCGCATCTCAAAGCAGGTTTTTGTTTGTAATATTTAAGTAGTTTTGAGTTCGAGATACGATGTTCACGCTTGTGTTTTTTTTGTGCGGCGATCATAGCTTATCTTTCTCTCCCCCGTGGTTGACCGCTCGCTGTGACGGTCGACGCGCAGGCCCGGTGGAGAAAACTTTGAACTATCGGAGCTGACGGGTGACTTCTACTCGAGCTACATGGGTGGCCTACGTCCGGGTCACATGACGGTGCTGCTGGTTGCCATGGCGCCGCATCACTACCTCTCGGTGTTCGCCTCCATCATCAAACCGTTTTCTCGGTGAGTGTTGTGACCGCGTATGCGTCCGTGGTCTTGCACCTTGTTTTCACAATAACAAACTCTCACAATGCATTGTGCCAACAATGTTTTATGTTATTCAATATACAGTCATGCGCCGCATGTACGTCCGTGGTCCCATAGGGTTATACAGCAATTTAGTGTAAGTTCAGTGTCTTGTACAATACAGTACTGTATCAGCAACAGCATCCAGACTCACCCAACACTGCGGTAGCCCTGCAAGCTCCAATTGTGGCAAGTACAGATTACATATTAGCCTATGTATACAGTAGTGTATATTTACAATGTATTCTTATATTATGTAAAAAGTATTGCACAGTATTAACCTACTTTACCCATATATTACCTTGCCACATACATTAGCTGAAATACAGTACTGTATGAGTACAGTATCTTGGATATTTAGTCAATACAGGTACACTACAGTATCCCATGTAGCTTTGCTAACTATATAATATGGTGTTCGCACAACGTCCAAATCACGTAACGTCCTATTTCACAGAACGTATCGTGGACGTAAAGAGACGCATGACTGTAAATGAATTTATCGAGTAATGCTAATGATTTGTGAACAGTGTCTGGTACTCAGTCGCTCCCATTAGGCAACTATTCACATGCATATTTAAAAACTATTAGAAAATATTGTACCAAGTATAATTCGCATCAGGCTCTATGGTGTTAAGTGCAGTCATCGACCCTGACTAACCCCATCCCTCTGGCCACTCTGTGTGCTATGGGGCCCCACACGTGTTAAATTCAAATTACTTGTTAACGCACGCGAAGCTGTAAAAGTATCCACCCTTGCGGATTCTCACTCGCTTGCGTCATGTGTGCGCGCGTGTTTTTGCGCGCGTTTCAACCCCAGCAACCGCTACCTGCACTTTGGCTTCGTGTCCCTGAAGAAGCACAGCGAGTGGGTGAACGCGGTTCTCGCCGCCGCGGGCTGCGAGCCGCTACCGGGGGGCGACCCCGCCGAGGTGACGCTGAGGAAGGCGCCCGTGTGCATCCTCTCCCTCAATCCGCACCGACGCTACTTCTGCATCTTCCGCTCCAACCTGGAGTCGAGGATATCGCAGCAGGCCAGCACGGACGACGACAAGATGGCCCGTCTGAGAGGCAACTTGTCCGGTGAGATACAGTTTGGATCGGTGCACTGCTCACGCGTGTCAAAGTCTTGACTAGCGCTGCCGCCTAACTCTGTTCGTATAGATTTTTTAATTGAGAATTGCTCTCCGTAGCTGTTCTTTCAGCATATCTGTGTAGTGTTCCTTCTCCGTGTCGAATCAACACCGTTGCGTGTCTCCCGCAGATGAACGTCGCGGTTCCTCTCCTACATCATCATCCGGCGCCGGGAACGAGAAATCTGCTCCTCAGCAGTCCGCTGCCATGTCGGCGGGCAGCCTATTCCGGCCGGAGTGGGCGCTCACGGGGCTGGACACGTGGATGGAGCGGCTGTTTGAAGGAACCTTGCACAGATACTATGTGTCCGATTGGCCCGGCATGTAGCTTTCAACTTAGATTAAACCAAAGAGTCGTCGGTAAGCAAGATGGCGCCGATCACGCTGGCTGCCTTCTGCCCGCGCTCCCACATCTCCACTACCATCAAGTCCATGTATTCAATATACATGCTCAAAACCTACTGAGCCAGGCTCCGCGCCTCCGAATCAACGGGTGCAACGCGCCCGGAGAATATGCGCGCGTTACAAAAATAGATTATTATTATCGTGTCTTCGTTCAAAATACCCGTTGGATTTTTAAAAAAAATCACACGGAGGATGTTTTTGACAGACATCATCGTGGTCGCCGTGGTGATGTTCTCCCGTCGTTGTTACAGTACGATGGCACGGTACGGTGTGGATTTCTAGAGCTTCCATATGCGACCGCATCTGAGATGGCGGGCGTGTTTATTTCGTAGAGTGAAGCACTCCGTCGTCTAAGGGAGAGGGGGAAAAAAAGTTAAGTTTTGAGCTTTGCTTCTTCCTACAGGGGGAATATACTACTCAGGTAGAAGCGTTCACGTCGCGATCCCTGTCAAGTAATACTTGGTATTACCTGAAAATTCTACCAAACACTTCGAAGCCGAGGAGCTGAAAGACAACGATGTCCAGAAGCTCAACAGATGCCAGAAGCCCCTCAGTCTGGAGCAAAAAGAGAGGCCAATGCCCGCCGCCTTTAAGGCCAGCGCTGACTATTATATCTCTAAATGTTGAAGCGGTGTCTGCGACTAAAGAAGAACTTGTTGCAATGGGAAACTGTCATAACCATCACGCTTCGAAGAATCGAATTCGAAAAGGCATGCGTACAGGAAATGCGTTTCCGATATTTGGATTCATCCAAACATTTGGCAAAATAACACAGGCAAATGGGATGGGCTTAATGTAGGAGCAAAACATAGGAGAGGATGGAAGGAGGCGAGGGCAGCACGGTAGTATAGCAGTGAGTAGCACTGCTGCCTCACAGCAAGAAGCACATTAACGGAAACAAGCATTGTGGAAAAGTAGCTGCGATGGTATCTGCCTCAAATGTCAGGTGTTTGCCTTCCCCTAACCGTTCTGCAATTACAGGTGCGCACTGTTATCCTGCAGTCACTATGAAGTGTGTCTCGTGTTCGTGTGTTAATATTTATGTGAAAATATAAATGTATGTCGGGGAAGGTGGTATTTATTGAACGTTGATAACTTAAACGTGCTTGAACATCAGTATACACCATGCACCAGGGGCCTGATGCTCGCTTAACGTGGTCATTAGAGCCAGACAATTACATTTGGTCGCTTTTTAAATTGAATTAATTAATTTTGAAATTATCAAAAGCAGAAAGGTAACCCCAGGCATGCATTTCAGCTGTTCATCTATATAAAACTTGACAGCCCTTTATCATTCTACTGCTCCGTTTACCCTCTTTTTCGGTCAGTTTACAGCCGCCACGTATAGTTATTATTAATATAAATATAAGTTAAGCTGGCCAACGCTGCTGCCCCAATGAGACCACTCTGCAGCACGATTGTGCCTGAAGCCTCCAGTCCACTCGTCGGCCATACCCCTGTTGCATGGTGGAGACATCCAACTGTTAACAAAGTTTGCTGTGATTTTACATTGTGGAATAGGTGTCGGGTTCTAAACACCGTGGTCATCTAATGAAACTGCTGGCTATAAATAAAGTGATGCGTTTGGTTTTTTAAAAAGCTTATTTACGATCAAAGTGGCGGGACAGATACCGGGAAGGAGGTGTCGTGTGTTCTTATTTACGAGAAGAGTTAAGTCCCATTAAATGACCACAAAAGGTCACTTCGCGCCACTGAACATTTTTCTGGAGGGGGGCATTTTAAGTGGCTTGGCTAGGCCAGCCACCCCACAGATACCACAGAACTGACGGCAAGAAGCTGGGCTGACCACGCTACGATCAATGCAGACACTGAAAAATGATCATGCGTCCTATGAAATGGATCGAGACGCGCGTCCAAGCCATCGGTATAGCATAGCTTGAGCGTCCCTTATCACTTACTGTGTACACGCTTATTGCCGTCCTTGAGAATTTGACGAGCTAAGGATGTACTTGATGGGTGGCACGTCCAGATCCTGCTCGCTGTCGATGCCATGGCAAACCACGGTAAGCTCCAAGTATCCCAGACGGGGCTGCTCTGACGATGGCAGCAGTTGAGTAAGCCTGCAAAACGAACATACGCGTCGGCAACAACGCCCACGGGGCACGATGAGGCAAAGTTTCTCTCCGCAGACGAGGAACGTAATCTAAACATTCGTAATAAACACATGTGAACACGTTAATAATGATGGTAATGGTGGTGGATGGTGTTTGGTTTGCTATGCACACACCACTAACAAGTTAAATCGGCCTGAAGCCTTAGTGTTTGAGGAACGTGCATTCACACTGTTGTGTTCAAGCCTCTCCGTTGCCAATCTCTCCCCTCTGTATTTGCCTCCATGCACTCTCCCATTCCTCCCATCTCACTATAATCCACTGGCTAGCTCCTTTCAAACGTGTCGATAATGGGACATGATGTGAAGGAGGGCACCTCCTCCCTCCCTGTCTCCCTCCGTGTCTCCCTCCGTGTTTGTATTTAAGGAAGTGATGGCCATCTTAGGGACGCTGGCAGATTTTTGCCGTTCTTAAGATTGCCAGTTTCACGACCTATCAGTATATTCGAAGCAGCCTTAATAATTTAATGCTTTTTTGTTCCTTTGGTTTTAATTTATTTATTTTGCATTGTTGACATGCCCTTCTCTTCGCGGCCCTTGTGCAGCGCTTTGTGACCCTCGGGTGAAAGGCGCTATATAACATGCTATTGTTATTATCAAACGCAACACATTACCGTCATTATATTACGTACCGTTTTGAGAGGTCGTCGTCTTCCGACTGCGGGTACAGCAGACGTTCAGAGCAGAGCAGATCCGTCACCACCAACCCATGTTTCTCCTGGTAGGGACATTGAAGCAAAATTACTGAGGTGTTGTACAGTCGCCAGACTGGCAAACCAAACTTCTCACGCTGGGACGTGGGTAGAGTGAGAGGGGACCAACAGGACACCCAACAGGCCCCTCTCCACCAAAGTCCGCCAGTCCATCATCTTCTTTGCGATTCTTCGAAGCACGATGGCTAGCTTCTGGACATGGTCGCCTTTCAGCTTGGCTTCGAAGTGTTTGGTAGAATTCGCAGGCAATACCAAGTACTACCTGACAGGGATCGCGACGTGAACGCTTCTACCTTGACCCCCCGCCAGTCCATGCCAACCACGCAATGCCGCTTACCTCAACGGCTGTGTGTGCTCCTATATACGAATACCCCTGTAAACAAAAATCCCAAAGCAACATTTGGTCTCTTGGTCAACTGAAATATTTTTGACCGCAATCCGTCACTTGACATTAACCTTTGTGTTAGAGGCTAAGTTCTTCGTGTATCGCTCTCTCACCGTCATGTGATCGAGGAACTGCCGCAGGGTCATGTCCTCTCGCCCGTCCACCACAATCGGGTGCCACACGTCCCACTCTGTGTCGAGATACTTTGGAGCACAGGAAACGTACGAACAGGGCAAAAATGAGTAGGTTTCCAATCGGCGGATATCACCTGTGATGACACTTGCAAGCTCCACACAGAAACGCCACCAAGCTGGGATTCGAACCAGGGACCTTCTTGCTGCGATGCGGCAGCGCTACTCACACCGCCACCGTGCCGCCGCTATTTAGTACTAGCGATACTTCCTAAATGCACCAACGTAGGTTTTTCGGTCAAAGCCAAACCTCTAAATGTCGTGTGAGGGAACTGAAACCGGGGGGTGGGACGGTAGCATTCACCAGTGCGGGGAAGGAAACGGCAATGAAAACTGTATTCAGGCTGCCTCGTGAAGCCGATAGGTCACCTGGTGAGGTGCGGGTCCTGCCGGGTTGACCATCGAGAATTCACACGTCCCCAGGTCGACGTAGGCATCGTGCAAGTCGCTCTTGCTGCTGTGCCCCTGTGCCAGCGAGTAGAGCTGCAGGCAGAGGAGCCCGGCCACGGCCGCCGTGCTCGTGGCGATAGCGGGGATGATGTCGCCGACGATCTTCTTGCTCTGCGCGCCGCGCCGAGCGCCGGACGCGAAACGCGCGTAAGCTCAACCCGTCTTTAAGTTTGACAGGTTAGCTGGGCTCCACTCTCCGTGACAAAGTGAGGAGACGCCACCGACTCAACCTCTTTCCCTCCCTTTGCCGCCCCTCCCCAAAACAAGACCTGCACTCAACACCTTCCTGATTGTGAGCCGCTCGCTCTGCCGCCGAGCCGCGTCGACGGTACGAAAATAGGGCGACACGTTGTGACTCTCTCTGCGAGTGGCGGACGTGAAAGGGCACCTTGTGTTTGTCCGCTGGGGAGATTCCGAACGTCTCGGCTCGCAGGTTGGAAGCGGCAACAATGAAGTCCATGTGATCATCGTCATCCTGGGAGCAGTTTGAACAGGAGCAATCATCTATTTTGCTCTGCCAGTTTTTTGCACAAGACGCATTTTTATTACCGTTATAAACAGGGGTGGAACTGGGGAAAAATTCACTCTGGGAACGGACCCGCGTCCACGATCCTGTTTAAAGCAGGGGTCTAGGGGGGGCCTCCCCCAGGAAATGTTGGGTTTGTGAGAACGCATTTCCTGTATTTACGTGAATTCTGAGATGTAAACTAACCGTCCAAATTTAAGACCATAAAACCCTAACACGTTCCCTCTGGGAGTTTCATTATGGGAACGGCGTTCCCGTACATTCTCGCCCAAGTCCACCCCTGGTTATGGAGTGCTTAGATGAATTGTGAAATGCTGTCACTGACACCGCTGGGGCGGGGAGATGGTCACCTTGTCAAACACGAGTGGTTGAATTGTGAGCCGTCTCAGAAATTCATGGGTCATCAACAAATCAGCAGACCGGGCCTCCAACGCCGATCCATCTGTTGGGACGACAACCATTACCGTCGTGCGGAAATCGTGTCACCGCGCTCTTCACATCCACTCCTGGACGATCGCCTTCCCACAGCAGCACGGGTCGTGGGATTAGTTCGACCATACTTCGCCGAACCGGTTAATGCGGGCTGGCTGGCGAAGGCGTTGCAAACGCACGATGGGAGCGTATCGGTTCGTTGCGTGCGGTGTCGGCGGCCCCGGTTGAGATTTTGGGACGGAACCAAACTCGGTGCCTCCCCAGTGGCGCTGGGCACGGTTTGGTTGCGCGGTGGAAAAGCGACGGAAGCGTTCCGGTATCTTTCTGTGTGGAGTTTGTGTGTTCTCCCCCTGTTCTGCGTGGGTTGCCTCCGGGTTCTCCGGTTTCCTCCCACAACTTAAAAAAAAAATATTCATTAATTACTTAATTGGCCGATAACATCATAATAGCCCCTCCCCCGGGGCTACAATGGCGGCGCGTTCCCTACGCTGCAGCCACTCTCAGACCAAAGTACGGTGTTTTCATGTTTTTAATGTTCGT
>JAZEWU010000043.1:1198078-1211830 GCA_036362915.1 Geotria australis | reverse complement strand
ACAAGTGCCACTGTCCATAGTATATCCGTTTTCACGGGTTAGGTCACGTAAAAAGAGTGTCGTAAACCCGCCTCCACCCGACACAGCAAATGAGTAAGGTTTGTCACGTAAACAAAACCTTCTATTGTTTTACTACTTCAGCACCGTTGTGTTGGACAGCGAAACCCACAGTCCAAAGACATGCTGCTGGATAGGTTAATTGGCCTGCAGACTAAAACTGCTCTGTAATGGACTGGTGTCCTATCCTGGGTATAGCCCTGCCTTGCGCCCTGTGTCTGCCAGGATAGGCTCCGGCTCACCGCGACCCTGTACAGGATTAAGCGGTTTCTGACAATGGATGGATGGAGTATCGGCGACTGTCACTCGCGATCGGTCGACACAGTGCCGTGTAATATCTGGGTCGGCCGCGGTGTGGCGCAGTTGTCACACTTGCGCCTTAAATACTAATTGACCGATTCTTCGGCATCATCACGCGTCTGATACCTGAAAATGCTTCCAACCGGTCCCTTCAATGTGGACAAAACAAGGTAAAGCTCCCCCGTATAACCTTCACCGTCTGTAGGATCAAGTGCCGTTAGTACCGAGGAAGGCCGACACGGCACACGAGCGGGCGGGTGGTTAGCGCCTGTCTCCCTTGTGGCAGTGTTTACACACTGCACTCGGTACTCATTTGAGGCTGAGTCGACGTAGGGGAGGCCCCAGGACCGGTTCATACACATAAAACATCCCCCGTATATACAAACATACACAAAACAAAGACACACATACATATATCGCCTACACTTGCTCCATCATACACGTACATTATATCCATCCATTTTCAGAAACCGCTTAATCCTGTACAGGGTCTCGGTGAGCCGGAGCCTATCCCGGCAGACACAGGGCACAAGGCAGGGCTATACCCAGGATAGGGCTACATTATATCCAACATATGTATTATACACAACTGAGGTACAGCAGTGTGTGCGTGTGTGGAGGAGGTTTGACCCACGTGTTGTCCGGGATCCGCCACGTGGTTTCCTCTTCCGGTGTGGACCCCACGTGGAGGCAGCGCTGACTTAGGGGCCGCGGAGCGATGGGCGACACGGGAGACGGGGCCATGGGGAGCGACGCGGCCGCAGCTGGGGCCCCGCGCCGCGTGTTCGTGGGCGGCCTCGTGGCCTCCGTGCGGCCAGAAGAGCTGCGGCGCCGCTTCGAGTCGTTCGGGACTGTGAAGGACGTCACGGTGAAGACGCGGAGCGACGACACGGGTGAGCGGCGGGGGTGGGAAGACAAGCGGGGAGGTGAGGGGGTGGTGAGTGAGGGGAGGTGGTAGAACGGGTTGGTGAGAGAGCGGGGTGATGGTGAGTGGGTGGTGAGCGGGGTCGTGGAGCGGTGGCGCAGTGGTTAGCGCGCTGGGCTACAAATCTGGCGACGCAAGTTCGAATCCCGCTCACGGCGAACACCAGTGACCATTTTCTGAAACGGTCCTGGGCCTCCCCGAGGTCGACTCAGCCTCAAATGAGTACCTAGTGCGGTGTGTAAACAATTGCCACTATGGAGACAAAGGCGGCCGGGCGTGGTGCTAGCCACACACCCCCCCTCGTGTGCCGTACTGCCTTCCATAGGTGATATACGCTAACAGCACTTGCCCCTACAGTGTGTTGAGGCTACACGGGGGATCCTTAAGGCTAGCACTGACTATTATATCTCTAAATGTTGAAGGGCTGTCTGCAACTAAAGAAGAACTTGTTGCAATGGGAAACTGTCATGTAACCATCACGCTGCGAAGAATCGAATTCGAAACGGGGGTTCTTTGTGTTTTGTGTGTGTTGCAGGCGTTCCCATCAAGACGTTCGCATATGTGAGCCTGCAGGCCAACGACACCGAGCTACGCAAGTGTAAGTGCTGTGCAGAAGGCCCGTTGGCCGAAACGTCGCCTATTGTATAGCTTTCTGTTAAAGCCAGGGAGTGTTATTGGGATGTTGAGTGTGTTTGAGGAGCGCGTGACTGGTTGAATGAGCGAAGCAGTCAACACATGAGTGAGTTACAGAACCACTGTATTGTTATGATTGGAAGCTACATTTTCTAAACCGGTCCTGGGCCTCCCCTGGGTCAACTTAGCCTCAAATGAGTACCTAGTACGAATGAATACCTTTGACATTGAATGAATATGTGCGCGTTATAAATGTACAATTATAATTATTACGGTGTGTAAACATCGCCATTAGTGAGACAAAGGCGGCCGGGTGCGGTGCTAGCCACCCACCGTCTCGTGTGCCGTGCTGGCCTTCATAGGTGCTACTCGCTAGCATAGCAGCACTTAACCCTAGAGTCAGCTGTCTTGACGATTGTTCTTGAACACACGCGGCGCGGTATGAGGTCAATGATTATTTTCTGAAACTGGCTATGCGGGATGTGACGCGGCTGTGTCTCCTCCAGGCTTCTCCGTGCTCAACCACACCAAGTGGAAGGGCGGCACGCTGCAGCTGGAGCTGGCCAAGGAGAGCTTCCTCCAGCGGTGAGCGCGCAGTCGGGTCACTCCGGTCATCTCGCCGCCCAGCACCGGTCATCATTTCGCTGAGCCAGGTCACTCTCGCAAATGAGACTATCCTGGTTTGCGGGAGTTCCCACCTGGTGAGACAAAATAATCTTGAAGACTCGTGTCGTCGAGTCGTCCCCTCACCTCCCCTCACCTCCTCACCTCGTGTCGGCCCCCCAGGCTGGAGAAGGAGCGAGCGGAGCGTGCAGTGGTGAAGGAGGGGGTGGAGGCCGCGGGGGGCCCGAAGGGGGCCCCTCCCCTCCTGGCGGCGCTCGACGCCGCTGGCGCCGCCAACTTCAACATGCGCGGAGTTGTCCCGGGCACCGAGGTGCCGGGGCTGCCGGTACGGTGCCAGCGCGCTCACCGGCTCGCTCACCCACTCGGTCACCCGCTCGCTCGCTCGACCCTTACCCACTCGCTCACTCGCTCAACCCTTACCCACAAGCTCACTCACTCAATCCTTAGCCACTCGCTGGCTTACCCCGTCACTCACCCTATCACTCGGGCCTTGGTCACCTACTTGTTCGCCTCCTCGCTCGTTCACTCGACGCTCCGCTCCGCCTGCTCACTCACCCGCGCGGACACGGGGAGAACACGCAAAGTTCACGCGGAAAGGTGCCCGAGCCGGGAATCGAACCAGGGGCCTTCGTGTTGTGAGGCGGCAGCGCTATTCACCGCGCTAACCGCGTAGTTGGGTGAGTATGCGTCGTTGGCGCGGTTGGGTGAGTGTGTGTGCTTGGCGTGTTGTTGCAGGACTGGGTGGTGAGCAAGTTTGGGAGGGTGCTCCCTATCGTGAAGGTCCGAAGAAAAGACAAGAAAAAAATATCCTTCATTGCGAGTGCCTTACGGTCTCCTGTCTCTGGGTGTCTCACCCAGAGATATTCGAAGATATTCATTCGACGAGAGAAGGACTCTGTATGTCTCTGTGTATGTCTTGGTGTCCCTGTGTGTCTCCTGTTTCTGGTTGTGTCTGGGTGACAGCGGTTATGGTTAGCGGTTAGCGGCCACCGTTTGGGTTCAGGGTTCGCGAGTTAGTCTTCGCGATCGCGGTTAACGTACGCTGTCAGGTTTTGCGGTTAGTGTCAGGGACCGCGTTTAACGTTAGGGCTCAGGGTTTGCAGTTAGGGTCAGGGATCGCGGTTAACCTTAGGGGTCAGGGTTCGCGGTCGGAGTCAGGGATCTCGGCCTCGCCGTTGGGCCCTTGACTCCCTCGTCTTTCACGTCGTCCGCTACGACCCGTCCAAGTTCTGCCACAACCTCAAGCGGCTGGGGGCGCCGGACTCCGACGGGGCCCCCCCCACGCCGGTGAGCCAGCTCACCTGGCGGCTCGAAGACAACAAGAACAACGACAACAACGAGAGGAAGAAGCGTAAGAAGCCGGAACGTCCGCTCGTCGCCCTCAAGCGTGACGCCGCGGCGACGCCGGAATCGGCGACGCGCGGCAACGGGCGCGGCGTCGCCCGCGGCAGCGGCGTCGCCCGCGGCAACGGCGTCGCCCGCGGCAGCTGCGTCGCCCGCGGCAACGGCGTCGCCCGCGGCAACGGCGTCGCCCGCGGCAACGGCGTCGCCCGCGGCAACGGCATCGCCCGCGGCAACGGCATCGCCCGCCGCGGCAACGACAACGACGAGCCGGACTCGGAGGAGGAGCTGGCGCGCATGGTGGAGGCGGCGACGCGGTTGGAGGAGCGGTTGCGGCGACGCGGCGGGGATCGCCCGCAGAGCGACGACGGCGATGACGACGACGGCGAGCTGGAGGTGGTGCCGGCGGGGTTCGCGATCCCGGCGACAACCGCGGGCGACGATGATGATGAGGAGGACGAGGAGGAGGCTGGCGAGCGAGCGGGCGCCGGCAGGCGAAGGAGGCCGGACAAGTGCGGGGATACTCCGGGCGGCAGCGACGGAGCGAAGGGGAGCAAGCGGAAACGTGTTGATAAGAAACGACCGCGCAGCAGCGAGGAGGAGGATGAGGAGGAGGATGAGGAGTATGCGAGGATGATGAAGGGTTGCTACCGCATCGAGCTGAACTTTGACGACCTCCGTGCAGCCGCCTCGGCGTCCCGGGGGGGCGGCAGCGATGACAACGGTAACGGCAATGACGATGGCAATAATGACAACGAACCCAGCGACCCCGGCAAACTCGCGGAACCGGAGCGTCCACCCGCGCGCAAACCCGAGCCGGGGACTCCGGAGCGAGTCCCCGCGGTCACGCTCCGCGGCGGCACAAAAACAAAACAGAAACGGAAATCCGTTAGCGAGAAGGCGGACGAGGTGTCCGACGAAGAGCGTTGGCGCCACGCCGGGAGGAGGAGCGGCTCGCGGCCACCGCCGTTCCTCGGCACGCGATGGCTGTTCGGGGGAGACGATGCAGGAGGTGGAGGGGGGGGACCGGGGGAGAACGGGGCGGCAGAGTCGCTCGCCCGCCCAGCACCGGCGCCGGGAGACCAAGACGAGGAGGAGCAAGCAGTGAAAGAGGAGGTTTTGTGCAGCAAAGCCAAAGGCAAGAGGAGAAAAAAGGTGGAGGAGGAGGAGGATAAGGTGAAGCGGGAGGAAGACAAGGAAGTGGAAGAGGTGCAGGACGACGAGGTTTTGTGCAGCAAAGCCAAAAGCAAGAGGAGGGAAAAGGCGGAGGAGGTGAAGGAGACCGAAAATGAGGAGGTGCAGGAAGACGAGGTTTTGTGTCGGAAATCCAAAAGCAAGAAGAAGAACGTGGCGGAGGAGGAAGAGGTGGAGGAGGTAGAGGTGGAGGAGGAAGAGGAAGAGGTGGAGGAGGAAGAGGTGGAGGAGGAAGAGGTGGAGGAGGAAGAGGTGGAGGAGGAAGAGGTGGAGGAGGAGGAGCGGGTTTTGTGTAGCAAAGTCAAAAGCAAAACAAAGAGGAAGAAGCGGACGGAAGAGGTGGAGGAGGAGGATGAGGGGAGTTTGTGCCACAAAACCAAGAGGAGAAATAAGAAGAGTCAGGAGGAGGAGGTGGAGGAGGAAGGGGGTCACGTGGAGGTCGCGGGGTCACGACCCCAGGAGGAGGAGGGGGCGGCCGTGGTGAAGCAGGGTCGCATCGTCAAGGTAACGCACACGGCGTGCCCCCTCACCTCCCCCGCTCACCTCCTCACCCTCAAAGCTCACCTGCTCACCCTCTAACCCCCTCACCCACCTCACCTTCTCAACCCGTCACCTCACCCCCTCACCTCCACACTCACTCACCTCCTCCCCTCGTTCACCGCGTCACCGTGTCGCCTCCTTACCCCCTCGCCTCCTCCCGTGTTCACCCTGTCGCCGTCTCGCCTCCTCTTGCCCCACAGACCGGCTTTGGCGAGGACGAGCGGTTCCGTCTGGACACGAGGTTTGAAGACGACGACGACGACGAGGAGGGGGAGACAGAGGGGCCGCGGGGAGCCGGCGATGGTGAGAACGAGCCCGACCCCCCCTCTCCTTCCTCACCCCATCTCTCACTCATCGCTCACCCCCTCGCTCACCTCTCGCACACCTCTCGCACTTGTTCACGTGCGTGCGCCTGTGTGTGTGTGTGCGTGTGTCAGGCGTGGACACACCGGGGGGCTCGGAACCGAAGAGCAGGGGTCTCGGGAAGGGCGCCGCGCCCGCCGCCTCCTCCCAGCAAGACGCGAAGGCGCCCAAACGCAACCCACTCAGGTGCCTGCCACGCACACACACACACCCACACACGCACACAAGACAAAGATCCCCCGTATAGCGTTAACAGACTGTTGGGGCAAGTTCCGTTAGCGAGCACCTATGAAGGCCGACACGGCACACGAGGGGGTGGGTGACCAGCACCACGCCCGGCCGCCTTTGTCTCCCTAGTGGCAGTGTTTCCAACACCGCACCAGGTACACATTTGAGGGTGAGTCGACCTAGGGGAGGCCCAGTACCGGTTTCAGAAAATCGTCACTGGTGTTGGTGGCCGTGAGCGGGATTCGAACTCGGGTCGCCGCCTGCATCGGTGCCGCTCGCTAACAGCACTTGACCCTACAGGCTGTCAATGCTTACAACGCGGGATCTTTGTGTTTGTGTGTGTGTGTGTGGGAGCAGCAAGGCGGAGCGGAGGAAGCTTCGCGAGGAGGCGCAGAGGGGGCCGCCCGTCGCCGCCGACACGTACTACCACGTCACCTCCGACCTCAAGCAGCTGTTTGGCGGGGGGCCGGACGAGGAGGAGGATGGGGGGGCAGCGGACGAGGGCGCCCCCCCAGATCCGCAGTTTGCATTCGGCTTCCTGTCGGGGGGCGCGGACACCGGCGAGGCGCGGGCCCCCGCCGGCGGATTCACGTTCAGCTTCGCCGTGCCCGACGGTGATCGCGAGCGTCTGATGGCCGGTACGCCCCCTCGCTCACCCGCTCGCTCACACGCTCGATCACCCGCTCGATCGCCCGCTCGCTCACACACTCATCTGCTCACCTGCTCACCCGCTCCCATGCCGTGATTTGCTCGCTTGGCACACCGCTCGCTCACACACTCGCTCACACACTCAGCCACCCGCTCGATCACCTGCACGTTCACCCGCTCGCTCACCAGCTCGCACACACGCTCAGCTGCTCACCCGCTCACCCGCTCATATGCTCACATGCTTATTCAGTCAATGTGATTAGCCTGCGGGGCCTTGATTACCTCTGCTCGCTCGGCGCACCGCTCAGTCACTCCTAGGCTGTTGCCTTGGTTAATTGGCCTACTGAGTAAATTGCCCCCAATGCCCTGTTTTGGACTGGCGTCACATTCTGGGTATAACCCTACCATGCCGCCTTTGTCTGCTTATCTCCTTCCCCGCTGGACAACTGTTAAAAAGAGCTCAATAGCTCAGAGGTTGCTTCCAGCTTGACGGTACAAACTGACTGACTGGCGCGCGTGTCTCCGTTGCCAGGCGACCGCAAGCCGGTTCCGTTCGAACCGGACGGGAGTTTCCACGGCAGCAGCTCGGAGGAGGAGGAGGACGAGGATGAGGTGGACGAGGGGGGGGCGGGCAAGCTCGGGTACGTGCGGGGGAACGCGGTCCGTGCGACGCGCGGCTCCTCGTTTATTCACGCGGTGACAAACGCCCGTCTGCATGTCTGCGTGCACCCGTGCGTGCGTTTGCGTGCGAGCCATCGACACTTTCACGCGGCCTCAAGGTGCACCTGGCCTGGCGCAAGCACCGTGTGACGTCACCGCCACACGGTGGCGAACGGCGGTTATTGTTGTTGCGTATGAACGTGTGGGGAAGCGGTGGTGTGGCGGTTAGCGCGCCTCTGCTTTGAACCCGGCTATGACACGAGTTCGATTCCAGATCACGGCCACCGACACTCGTGTCGATTTTATGAACCGGTCCTCAGTGGTGTGTTAACGTCGACACTGGGTAGGCAAATGCGACCGGGGATGATGCTGGCCACCCAGCCCCTAGTGTGCCGTGCTGGCCTTTGTAAGAGCTACTCACTAACAGCATTTGCCCCTAGTCTGTTAAGGCTACACAGGGGATCATTGTCTTTGTGTGCTTGTGTCTCCCCAGGTCTCCCCCAACTGCGTCAGGAATCAAATTTTTCTTCTTCACTAAGAACGACGCCAGGCTCACGGGTGAGCGGCAGACGACGCTCACCACCCTCACCACACCAATACCACCCTCACCACCCCTCACCACACTGACCTGAAACCTACGCCACAATGACAGCAGTCTAGTGCCTGAGCAAGGCTCCGTTCGTGTGTGTGTGTGTGTTCGTGGTTATGCGTGTGAACGCGTGTGTGCGTGGGGACCGGAGTTGCAGCGGTTGGCGCACCCCAGCGGCGACCCGAGTTCGATTCCCGCTCACGACAAACATAATTGACGATTATCCAAACCAGTCCAGGGCCTGCCTTCGGTCGACCCAGCCTCAAATGAGTACCTGGTGCGGTGTTTAAAACATCGCCACTCGGGAGACAAAGGCAGCCGGGCGTGGTGCCCGCCACCCCACGTCCACATGTGCCGTGCCGGCCTTCATAGCTGCTCGCTAACAGCACTTGCCACGGCGGTCGGTTAAGGCTATCGGGGGGACCTTTGTGTGTGTGTGCGTGCAGAAGGTGCCCAGTCGTTCTGTCGCAGCAAGGAGCTGGAGAAAGAGAGGGACGGCTGGGAGGAGAGGCGAGCTCACCTGCGACAGGTGAGCTCACCGGCGCCGTCGACTCCTCCTCACGACTCACCCCTCGCCGTCACCCGTCACTCTCACACCTCGCCCCTCTCTCTCCTCCGTGCTCTCTCCGCTGCAGGATTACCGCAAGAAGCACAAGGACGCCATTCGCAAGAGTCGCTCCAAGCCCGGACCTGCCAAATAGGAGACGCGTGCAGACGCGAGGAGGAGACGGGGAGGACACGCAGGGAGACACGGAGAGCACACCCCCCGGGGGAGAACGTGTTCACTTGCGCCACCCTTGCCGCGTATTTTTGTTTGTAATAAACGCGACCTTTTAATGTATTTGATTTGTGATTATTTGCACTCCGCGCCCCCACCTGAGTCTGCGCCAACAGCCGTTCATGTGACGGAAGTGGGTCGTCCGGTCCACAGACCGTAGAGAGACCCACAGACTCTCGATGACAAATGGTGCCAGCGCACACGCCAGGAAGATTGTGATGCAGCACACACACGCACAGCAACTTTGTCGGCACTGCTTCGGGTGTAGTGCACCGACTTCAAGTCAGTTGCACGCAATATGGGTATGCTGGCTCCCAACGTGCATTGATTTCAGTGCATACACCGGTTCCACAATAATCACTGCACCATTTACAGTGCGTTTCCTCCCCTGTTTCAGCTTTAGTGCAAATTAAATTTGTAGAGTCTGGAGGGCCGGTACCTATCTCGGCAGACACAGGGCGCAAAGCAGGGCTATGCCCAGGATGGGGCGCCAGTCCATCACAGGGCACCGGGGGAAAATTAGTCCGCAGGCCAATTAGCCTACGCATCAGCATGTATTTGGACTGTGGGAGGGAACCGGAGTGCCCGGCGAAAACCCACGCGAGCCGGGATTCGAACCTGGGTTTGCTTGCTGTGAGGCAGCAGCGCTACTCGCCGCGCCGCCCCACGTTCACAAGTTAAGCAGCAAATTGAGAAGCGGGCGAGGTGAATGCAACGCAAACATCCCCATGAGCTGAAGCCGAGAGCGGTTACCGTGGTAACGGCATCGCCCACCTCCTCTCGGTTCCCGCGCTCGTTAATGTCGTCCACCTGCTCCTCGTCCACCACCTCACCTCCTCTTCCTTAACCTCCACCTTATCACACTCCAGCTCATTGCCTAACCTCAGTCGCCATCGGTTTGGAGTTGAAGCGGCCGCGGCCTAGCGCCGCCCGTGCCGCCCCGGTCTGGCCTAGGCGCGCTGCCCGGATCGGTGCAGGGAGCCCCGAGGAGCGCAGGTGAGGTGCACCCCCCTCTCTGCTCGAATGCAGTCAACTTGACGTTAGATTAACAAAACGTTAACATATTCGTCCGTATCACCGGCCCTAGAAAGATGAATATAAGAGACGTTTCAGGCAATGGTCCTGCCATGAGGTAGGTCCATTCCCCGAAACGTCACCCACTATATATTGTGAATCATTATGGCAGAAATTAGTGCTGTGTTGCTTTCCTGTGCTGTGTTTCTGCTTGTGCACCAAAGCCAGCGCAGTATCGCCACCACATTTGTGGTAAAGTTTAATCAAGGTATTTCAATGAAAATGCAAGGGGCTGTGTAAGAAAATGGGAAACTGTAATTTAACATCGCGCTTCGAAGAATCGCAAAGAAGAAGATCAAGGTATAAGGTCAGATGCATGTAACTTGACGTGAATTAGCGCCATAGGGGTTATACGGTACGGACACAGTATGTACTGTATATGTTTAGATAGATGTTTGTTATTACAGCAGAAAATACCCAGTGAGCTTGCAAGCTCTGGAAGCAATATTCCTGTGATACGAACACAGCGTGTACGTGTGTAGCCATAGGATAAGTGCTGCGGGGTTTTTTTTTATCGGATTTGTAAAGAGGCCACCGCCACCATAAACAAACATCACTTAGGAGCCGCTGGTGTGCCGGCGGGCCGTCGTTGGTCTCGACTATTGGCCATCGTTAACTCGTGTACGACTTATTACCACGTAAAATGTACAGTATAGCTGAGTAACTGAACCTGCGCCAGGACATAAAATTTGCAAAGAGTGGGGTGTTACGCAATTTTGTGGCCGCAAATGTGCAATACCATTACGGCAATAAATTCCCCGTGTGACCGGGAACCAAAACACGTTCTGCTAAGCGGGTCGAACACGACATTATTTTAATTCCTGACTACGGCAAACGTCAGTGGCGAGTGATATTTGAGCCAATCCTAGCGCCCACGGAGGAAGAATGATCAAATAACCCCCACGTCTGACACGCCGTAGAGACAGATGTCTTCATCCAGCAGTGGATTTACAAAGAGCTGTGAGTTATCGCTGGCTCTAGAATGGATTGTCACTGCTTATTAAAGCTCCGAAAATTACCTATTGGGAACTGTAGAAAACCCCAAACACATATATATAACCAGAGCAGGTTCTGTAGTTTGGTAATCGGCTCAGTGAGATATGTTGTCTGCTGGGGCACTGAGACTCAGGGGGTTGATGATACTATTTTAGTGTTACGAGGATTCACATGAGGCCTTAATGAGACCTTGACCCCAATCCGGCTTGAGCTGTGGCCAGATGAACAGACGAGCGGCTTGCGGCTGGCACTTTCTCCGCCGAGACGGTTTGCGCGGAGCACAAGATCCCATCCCCACTGCAGCCACTCGGTAATTTCTGGGAAATTACCAAAGCTCATCGGCTGCTAATGACTCCCTGACTCCATCGTCAGTAAAGGTGGGTCATGTTGAATGCAATTCTGTTTGACTAAAGTTATAAATGTTGCCAGTAAAAGTAAAATGTTGTCATCTTCATCCATTAAGTGCCAACACGGTGGCACATTGCTGCCTCACAGCTGGATGGGTCCGAGTTTGATTCCTCGGCTCGAGTGCCTTTCGTGTGCAGTTTGCATGTTCTCCCCGCGTCCGTGTGGGTTTTCACCGGGTACTCTGGTTTCCTCTCATAGTCCAAAGACATGCAGCCTAGGTTAATCGGCGTGCTGACTAAAAATCCCCCGATGCCCAGCGATGGACTGGTGTGCATATTCTCCACGTGCCGAATCAACGGGTGCAACGCGCCCAGAGAAAATGCGCGCGTTACAAAAGTAATTATTATAACTGTGTCACACATAGTGCAGGGACAGAGTTGGGGTACGAGATATAATGAAGGCCCATGGGGCCTTAAGATTGCACATTTAAGTGAACTGCTACATATAATACGTGGAGCTTCCGTGGAGCGCTGTAACGCCCAGGGGCTCTCACGATTCACCCCGCAGGCGTCGATGGAGCCCGTAGCCCGCCAAGGCTGAGTGCCTGCAGAGAAGGCGATGGGAAAGCTGCAGAGCAAGCCTAGCGATCGCCCACACAAGTACAGGTGAGAGCTTGGCACCTGGGCAATCAGCCACTGTGCCCCCTACCCTGCTGGGTGGCATGGGGTGGCATTGATTGTCAGTGGTTCCGTGTGAGTTGTGTGTACTTGGGTCGCTCTTTATTGCTGCGTAGTATTGTGGTGTGAGGTATTATGGTTAACTAGTGATGGGCCTACATTGTGGGTAGCAGAGGGCAGAGCAGCAAAACATCAATCTTAATGTACTTCTATGCTCCCACGTCTATGCCAACAGCATTCACCAACCCCGCCACTAACCAGCGTGTTAATGTTCGGTCAAACGCTAACACTCGCGAGACACGTGGCATGGGCAGGACCCTTACGCAGCAGGAGACTAACAAAGCGATCTGCATGTAGAACTGTGGATGTATGGTAGCGTGTGGGGCGCGTTAGTTCAGTGGTTAGCGCGCTGGGCTAGAAATCTGGCGACCCGAGTTCGAATCCCGCTCACGGCCAACACCAGTGACGATTTTCTGAACAGGTCCTGGGCCTCCCCTAGGTCGACTCAACCTCAAATGAGTACCTGGTGCGGTGTGTAAACATTGCCACTAGGGAGACGAAGCCGCCCGGGCGTGGTACTGGTCACCCACCCCCTCGTGTGCCGTGTCGACCTTCATAGGTGCTCGCTAACGGCACTTGCCCCATACAGTCTGTTAAGGCTATACGGGGGGATCTTTGTCTTTGTATGGTAGCGTGGCTGTGCGTGGGTCTGTATTTGTGTAGGGATGGGTGGTTCCGTGACAGTTCGTGGTTTGCGTTGTGTTTGCAGTTGCTGTATGTCCAGTCGTTTTTTCCAACACATCGACGGGTACACAACACTTGCATAACTTTTCACATGCCTTAAACTCATAAAACGCTACGGAGCGGTAGTACGTACACGCGAGTGAGAGCGGGGTGCGTGTGGATGTCACCGTGCTGTGCAGGGTCGAGTCTCCGGCGTGCGCTCCGAGCGACGTGGCGGTGCGGCACTTTCCCCGCGTTCACTGCGACGCCGTCGCCTCTCTCGCTCCGCTCGGTCCCGGACTCAGCCTCTCGGGCAGCAAGGACTGCGTGCGCCACTCACGACACACACAGCCATCTAACGCAACCCTGCGGTGCCCCCCTGTCCTTACCAAGGGCCGCATATTTGGAGGCCAGTCGACTGGCCTCGGAACGACTGGGAATCCCCCCCCCCAGGAAGAGCTGGAATCTGTTGTTGAGGAAAGGGATGTTTGGTCCACTCTCCTTGGACTGCTGGCAATGCGACCCTCACCAGGACAAGAGGTTTAGAACATTGATGGATGGATGGATTGACTTAAAGTCTGCAATGTGAGAATCTTGAGAATTGCTCTTAAGAGCGGCTCTTTCAGGATAGCTGTGGCTAGTGTTTTTCCTCTCTCCTTCACGACATGTCAATGTGCACGTTGGAAGCATCTTCAGGCTTTATGAGAGTCTTAGAATCGGTTCTGTACTTTACAGGGAGCCAGTGCAAGGAGGAAAGAACGAGCGTAATATGGTCTGCTAGTTGTTGTACCGATTACAGTGCTGTATGACTGTGGTTGCTGTGTTGTAGACCACGCAGCTCTGTTGTTGTTGTACAGACCGTGGTGCTCTTTGATTGGGAGAGGGGGGAGCTGTGTTCGCGACTGCTCGGCCACGCTCGTGATGTCACGAAGGTGAGAGAACGCTGACCCCCCACACTGCCGTTAACCTCCTGGGTCTGACCCCTGCGCTCCTACCAGCGTATACGCTTGTGTCAGTGTGTCCTTGTGTGTCTCACCGTTTCTCTGTGTGTAGG
>JAZEWU010000043.1:1163212-1176214 GCA_036362915.1 Geotria australis | reverse complement strand
TTCCTCGCGCCTCGGAGTCGTTCTCTCGTCGATGAATACCTTCGACATTGAATGAATATGTGCGCGTTATGAATGTAAAATTATTATTATTATTCTGCGGAGCATGGCCTCAGTTGGTTACAACAGCTCTCTCCCTTTTAGAATCCGCCACAATGCGGGAAATCGAACCGCCTTGGGTAAGACCATTCTTTCTGTGAGGCGCAGCTGTTACCACTGCGCCTCCCTAAAAACCTCCGTCTCGAAACGTCCGAACATCCAAAATACCGCTGCCAGCCCGCTCACACCGGTAATTGTCATCGCCACCGTTGTTTTTCCCCGCACCGCAGACGTGGCCGAGGGTGGCAGTGGAGCCGTGGGACGGCAGCACCGGTCACCGTGGAGACGTACGGGGAGAGTCGGGCCTGGAGCTGGGGTGGAGCTCGAGGGAGGAGGGCACGAGGGACGCCGCGGCGGTGGTGAAGGCTGGCACGAGGAGCCCAGAAACGTTGCCCTCTCCTGTGTCGGTAGGTGAGCTTCTTACCGGCGGCATCAGCTCCGCGATCATCCGGTTATTTTAAGCGAGGCCGAGCTGAAAGACAACGATATCCAGAGGGTGACCATCGTGCTTCGAAGAATCGCAAAGAAGACGAAGAAGCGATCGCACGACCCGTCGGTTCGATTGCTCGACACATTCGTTGTCGCGAAAATTATTCGAAAAACAAAGCCTGACCTCTGTCTGGTTCTAGGAATGCCGCGGGATGGGAGGTGATGGGCAAAGTTATTCGCAGGATCATGTACGTCACGCTGGGCAAATGTAGCAAGGGGGGTTTCCCACACTTGGAAGGCATTTTTGTAAAAAGGCCCGAGTAATCGACCGCTATTTTGCAATTTTTAGTCGACAGTAACGTTAATCGGCTGATCTTCCCAGCTAACACGACTAACATTCTTCCCGCTCGCGAGAGGGTCGAGAGAGTACGAGCCCGCGGTTGTCGCCTTCGCCGCCGCGTAGAGGTGCAGGACGACTGCCTGGGAGATGGAGCCGCCGTGCAGAACGGCGATGCGGTGGAGGAGGGGAGCGGCTGGGGTCAACGGGCGCCCACGGTGAACGAGGGCGACGCGGAGCAGAGCAGCGGCGGCGATAGCGGTGACGGTTAGTGGCGGGCGCCTGCTGCCGTCTCTCTCCCCGCGTGTGCAATTACAGCGGCGTGCAGATCGCAGGTGTTTATCGTTACAGCAGAACAATATCCGGTTAGCTTGCGAGCTCTTCACGGGATTCGCTGTGACGCAACAAATACGCGAATTGACAAAAGTAAAAGTAGAAATAATAAAAGTTAACCAAACCGATACACAAAAATAACCATTTACACGGAGCATTGCACGTATGTGACCAGATAAATCAAAACAGTAAGCTTTGCGATGGAGAAAAAATCATAGGTAGCTTATCGCACATCAAGTGAGCGAACGAGCGCAACGCAAATCCCACGGCTGTAAAACGAGCGCGAAATAATCTAGACAACCGTACCCGGCTCGCGTTCCGTACGAGCGAGCGCGGCCGCCGAGAGACGTTACCGGGCGTCACTGCTCGGAACTCGTTTCCCAGGCGACGAGGAGGACGAGGACGACCAGGAGAAGGAGGTGAGACTGCAGGTGTGCGGCGTCTGCTGGAAGGAGTTCCCGCGGCTCTCCTGCCTGAAGCGCCACCTGACGTCGCACACGGGCGAGAGGGCGTTCGCGTGCGGCGCCTGCGGCAAGCGCTTCTCCAGCACCTCGTCGCTCAACCGGCACCGCAGGACGCACGACGAGGTCAAGCCCTTCGTGTGCACCGTGTGCGAGCGGCAGTTCTCGCACCTGGACTACCTGAGGAGCCACCAGCGGACGCACACCAAGGAGAGGCCCTACGCGTGCCGCCAGTGCGGCAAGGCCTTCGCGCGGCCCACCTACCTGCGCCAGCACGAGCGCGCGCACACGGGCGCGAGGCCCTACGCTTGCGAGCGGTGCGGGAAGACCTTCCCCTACAAGACCAACATGATGCTGCACGTGAAAAAGCACGACCGGGAGAAGGAGGCGGTGTGACTCCGTTCGGCCGGGGATGTAGGGGGGAGATCGAATTCGATTCGAAAATTCGAAGCGTTATGGTGATATGACAGTTTCCCATTGCAACAAGTTCTTCTTTAGTTGCAGACAGCCCTTCGACATTTAGAGATATAATAGTCAGTGCTGGCCCTTAAAGGCGGGCATTGGCCTCTCTTCTTGCTCCAGACTGAGGGGCTTCTGGCATCTGTTGAGCTTCTGGACATCGTTGTCTTTCAGCTCCTTGGCTTCGAAGTGTTTGGTAGAATTTGCAGGTAATTACTTGACAGGGATCGCGACGTTAATGCTTCTACCTTGATCGGGGGGGAGATGAGGCGACCTGTTTTTTTTCACGCTATACAACAGAGACGAGCTGGGAGTGACCGGGCGAGGCCATCGCCGGGTCGGGCTCGGGAGGCGCCAGGATGTTTTTCCGCCGCGGGAGGCAGCCAGCTGGGCTGAGTTTGCGGGGAAGGAAAGGTGGCGTCGCGTCCTCGGTTTACCGATTGATGTCGCGCGCAACCAACTTGTTACGTTTGTCCCACGAAACGGATTGTGGCCTGCAGGTTCCCCACTCGTGCCCGTGTGACCGCTGGAATTTGTGACGTGAGCGCCAATAAGTGATAACGCAACTGTTTTTGGATCCGACATTCCAGCTGTTGTTAAAATAAATACCCCAAAAAAAATATTTCGGTTATCTTTGTACCCAGTATAACTTTAAGGTCACTGCTTAATGCCATTGATGCCACCACATCTTACCATCACTGCCTCCATTCTACCGGATGTTGCATCGTTAAGAATCGTCCCTTCCAAGTTTTGCTCTTAGCTTCATGGTCAGTAATTGCCACCAAAGTTTAAGCCACCCTCTTGGTCGCTAGCTGCCACTCAGCAGTTTACACGTGTGATGTTTATCTTAAAGCAGGAATCTTCCAAAGAGCTTGCAAGCTCACTTGGTATTTTTCAGCTGTAATAATAAACATCTATCCAAACAACCTAAGCAAACAAATGTTATTGGTTACGCACAGCATTCAATAATGCTGGTTCCAATTGGTAAAATTCAACATCATGGTTTATAAATTTAACTCGAAGGCTATCATGGTTTATGTTAGTACACGTTCTATTTTTTGTTTAAAAAGGGAGCCCTGCCGGAACGGGGCGACGAAAAATGGTTTTCAGACTCATTAGAGTGTTCCTCTCCACGGAAATCTATTTTTTTTGTATTCCAAAATGTTTTTGGTGTATATTAAAAACATTTAAAAAGAACATCTCAAGAAACACTCTCTTGCAATCATCAAAAGAAACAGCACATCAAATCCCACCCCGCGTCCCCTTACAACTTCGCCCCCTTCCCTCCCAAAACAAAAAAAAACCCTGTTGTTTTTTCAAGTTTTCGCGTCGCCGTTCGTTTACAGCAACCCTCCGTCCCTTATCCCATGACGGCGCATCCCTCCCTCCACTTCCATTTCTCCCATGCTTTCTCCTTCCCCATTTTCTTCATGTCGCCCAATCACGTACACATATGCTTCCCCCAGAATTATCCTTGCCACCTCGCTCACCGTCAAGCGCTCCCCCTCCTGAAAATTAGCAAATTCCTTGCTCTCCACAACACCCATTTCACGCTCCACACTGAACGGCACCCTAGCCAGTGGACGAACCCAGCGTTGTATTTAAACATCGCTCAGCTTTCGCAGTTTCTATTGTTTGTTTAACAAGGGAGCCCTGCCGGAGCAGGGCAACAAAAAATAGGTTTCAGACTCATTAGAGTGTTCCTCTCCACGGAAATCTTTAGTAAAAGGCGAAAGATTTATTCGCTCTGAAGAGAAACCAGAGTTAATGTTGTCATTCCCACTCGTATTTACTTATATGAAGACTCTGCCTATTTATCCTATGGGGCCCTTTCTTCGCGGGTTTTAAACTTGTATTCCTTTTAATAAAACGTAATAATTATACAACACAATAAAAACAGATTTGGTCGAGTAAATGTCCATTTTCATACAAGAGGCTTATAGTAAAGATAATAGCATGTATTTACTGTCCAATTCGTGCGTTGTGCATAATTATAGTGTTGGATCTGTAATGGCGGGCCTGTGACGTAAGCCCCAGTGTTTTGGTCAGTAGCCTATAGACTTTTAAAAGGAGATACGTACATTTTTATCAAAATATTTCCATCTGTTATCTCCACAATGTTTATTTAAAAAAACAATGTTACCATGCGTGGTTACCAATATGACTTTTGTTCATTGACACGCGTCCTGTTACCGTACACAGCGTAATTGATAATCGCCCGTGTTGACTGCTCTGACCTGTGTTATATTGCAACTTGCTTTCTCTGTTGTAACTCGCTTACCCCTCCCCGCTGGACGACTGTTAAAAAGAGCTACGTAGCTCAGCGGTTCCAGCTTCAATAAAGACTGACAGTATTTATATTTGTGAATCTCTCCATTGATTCAGGTCATAGCTCTCAAGTGTGGCTGTACATGTCGTTCGTCAACTGATAAAAATAATATTTGTATGGAAGATATACAATGTGTGCAGAGGAGACAAATATATTACAGAAAGTAGGTGCAGCTGCTGTATCCACCTATCCTAGTACTGGACCTAGGAATGGTTAGCATTCAGTTTGATGGACGGCTTAGATATCGAAGGGTAGTCAAGGGTGATAGTTTATTTGCAAGGCACACAAGATAGGATTTTAAAGACGAACAAAGTGGCTAAGACGTTCAAGCGAAGGGGCGAATATATACATTCAAGTCACGACGATTGGTCGGGTCTTTACTGGCGCATCCATTCCTGAGGCGGCAGCGCTACTCACCGCTACGCTGCCGTGCCGCCCAATAGCAATGATAACACAATTTGTCCATCCATCCATTGTCAGAAACCGATTAATCTTGTACAGGGTCGCGGTGAGCCGGAGCCTATCCCTGCCGACACAGGGCGCAAGGCAGCGCTATACCCAGGTTTGGACGCCAGTCCATCACAAGGCCTGTGTAAGGAAATTAGAAACTGTAATTTAACCATCGCGCTTCGAAGAATCGCAAAGAAGAAGATAGGGCAACCTAATTAACTTATGCAGCAGCATGTCTTTGGACTGTGGGAGGAAACCGGAGTGCCGAACGAAAACCCACGCGGACACGGGGAGAACATGTAAACTCCACACAGAAAGGCGTCCGAGCCGGGATACGAACCTGGCTACTTCTTGCTGTGAGGCGGCAGCGCTACACACCGCTGCGCCACCGTGCCGGCAAATACAATGTGTAACGAGACACACGGAGACAGAGGCGTAGCAAGGAAACTGCAGAGAGGGGGGGGGGAGCCAGGCGGTCAGCCAGCGCCAACCTGCCAGGTTCGTATATACACACACACACATAATTAAACAAAATTGCCAGTTTTGTGGTAGTTAGTTTGATTTTACAGTTCGTAGTTTTGTGGTAGTTAGTTTGTTATTAAAGTTCGTAGATTGTCTGCTGTAAATCACGCGTATTTTATATGAATTGTCTTTGCCTGAGCCGGGTGTTACCTCCAAGCGGCTGTGACATCATTATCTTCTTCTTTGCGATTCTTCGAAGCGCGACGGTCAGCCTCTGGACATCGTTGTCTTTCAGCTCCTCGGCTTCGAAGTGTTTGGTAGAATTCGCAGGCAATACCAAGTATTACCTGACAGGGATCGCGACGTGAACGCTTCTACCTTGACATCATTATAAGTCGTACGACGATGTCCAGAAGCTAGCCATCGTGCTTCGAAGAATCGCAAAGAAGATTATAAGTCGTCACGAACGGAGTTCGGGCGGTGCGGAGCAAGCTGAGACGCGGATGTGACGCAACGCGGCTGGCTGGCCGCCACCCACAAGGCATTGCACATATGTACGCGAATAAAACGCTTCAGAAGAGTAAATAAAACTGTAAACTTGGACTGAATTAAATTACACGGATTGCAATAGTGTAATTTAAATAGCAGTTACACATTCGACCTGCCAGAATAGCGAATATATTCCTACAAAAAGTACTCAAGAGTAGACCCCATAAGATATATGTAGGGCTGGGTAGTATAAGTGATGGGAGAGGCCATAGCTAAAACTAACTCTGGTTTCTCTTCAGAGCGAATAAATCTTTCGCCTTTTACTAAAGATTTCCGTGGAGAGGAACACTCTAATGAGTCTGAAAACAATTTTTCGTCGCCCTGCTCACGCGGGGCTCCCTCTTTAAACAAGAAAAGACGCGTGTCGCTTTATCGTTAGTTGCCTGGATGTGCGCGGGCCAATCTCGTGTCATCCTGCTCCTCGTGTGCGTTGCCGGCCTTCATGGGGCGCACGTTTCCCCGTCAGTCTGGTAAAGGTTGTGCAGCTTTGCGTCCTCCCTGTCCGTATGTTGCAGCGTTTCACGGTTAGACTTAAGTGGCTATCCTGATGAACACTGTATAAGTGCAGTGGCTCCCAAAGTGTGCGCCGCTGGGATATTCCAAAATTTAGATATATATGCCCATATTATATTTTCTGACGCCGTAGAAAAAAATCCTGATACACTAAGGGCGCAGTGGAGATTGGACCCCGCCTAGTGGGGCAAACGCTTGGAAAAACGGAGGTGTCGCTGGAGTCCCGTAAAGAGCTTGCAAGCTCACTGGGTATTGTTCTGCTGTATTTTACGACAGACCGATCGCAGCGCCTTCTTCAGGAACCGTCGAAGCTGCTCGTCTCTAACTCCATAGATGAAGGACCCCAGGACCCTGGGAAAGACAATCATGATCAGGTACATGGATATGTCCATAATGCTATTCTTTACCCCTTCCGATGGCTGCCAAAATACGAACTCGTAGACAGGTATGGCCACAAAGATGCTCAGGTACAGCAGCAGCTGCAGGCCGTGGAGCTGGATGGTCCGGCGAGCCTTAGCGAAGTTAGTAGACCTTTGGGCCGAGACGTTCTTAGCGGCGCGGATCACCCCCACGTAGCTACAGATGATGATGGCGCTACAAACGATGAGCAGCATCAGTGACTCGGTCAGGCGTATGTACATAAATGTGTACCCGGCATTGAAGCGGTAGCCTAGGTACTTGTTGTCGCAACTAAGGACGTTGTCGAGCGACGAGAGGTCGTTCTTGAAGAAGAAGAAGGCTTCGATGAGCAAGGGGAAAGACGGAATGATCCAGATGACAGCCAGACACCTGGAGAGATTCAAACAGGAAGAAAACAGGGTAACGATTTGCATTTATTTTTATCTTGCTGAGTTGCAATGCACATAGGCCACCTACAATAATAGCTCGCTACACTACATACTTGTATAAGTACAATTTATAACCTGCACATATTCCTTCAATTTTCGCCGGGCACTCTGGTTTCCTCCCACAGTCCAAAAACATGCTCCTGCATCGGTTAATTGGACTGCTGACTAAATTGCCCCCGGTGCCCTGCGATGGACTGGCGTCTCATCCTGGGTATAGCCCTGCCTTGCGGCCTGTGCCTGCCGGGATGGGCTCCGGCTCACCGCGACCCTGTACAGGATTAAGCGGTTTCTGAAAATGGATGGATGAATGGATTTCCATCCATCCATCCATTTCCATCCATCGCTCGTGCGATCGGCACCTGAACATCGCGGCCTTGTTGAAGAGGCTGAAGTATCGTAGCGGGTGGCAGATGGCCACGTAGCGCTCCACGGCCATCAGGCAGATGCACCCGACGCCGTTGACGATGAACGTCAGCGACGTGAAGCTGAAGATCACGCAGACGGTGATCGGGATGGCGTTGGCGTTCTCGAGCGGGAACAGCGACTCCATTCCGATGGAGATGAGGAGCAGGACGTCCACGGTGATGAGGTTGAGGAAGAAGACGTAGCGGGAGCTCTCGCGGAGACGCGGCTCGCACCGGAAGAAGAGCAGGATTAAGAGGAGCGTCAGCACGGACGGTAAGATCATGGCGAACGTGACGATCGCCACTCCGATCGGCTTGTCGCCCCACTGCGTGCCGTTCGGTGCCGCCGTAGTCATTATTTTTTTATGTCATCTGTGGAGAAACGGAGGAATCTCGTCCCGGCTCGTTGTCAGCAACTGCTGCGGCCCCGTACAGGGTTAATAATAATAGCATTTATAGAGCGCCTTTCACCCGAGGGTCACAAAGCGCTGCACAAGGCTGTGGAGAAAACGGCATGTCAACAACATCAAGACAGATTAACTGAGAGTCGGGGGTCAAGGTAGAAGCGTTCACGTCGCGATCCCTGTCAGGTAGTACTTGGTATTGCCTGCGAATTCTACCAAACACTTCGAAGCCAAGCTGAAAGACGACGATGTCCAGAAGCTAGCCATCGTGCTTCGAAGAATCGCAAAGAAGAAGAAGAACTGAGAGTCAAGCAATAGGGATAAATTATAGGACATAAAGACAGCAGAAAAAAATGTATTCTACAACAAGCAAGGAGGGCACAGATGTTGCAGTGAGATTGGAGCCTATCCCGGCAGACACAGAGGCCGTAAGGCAGGGATATACCCAGGATGGAACGCCTGTCCATCAAAGGGTACGAGGGGGGGACAATTTAGTCCGTAGGTTAATTAACCTGGGCAGTAGCATGTCGTTGGACTGTAGGAGGAAACCGGAGTGCCTGGCGAAAACCCACACGTACAGGATTAAGCGGTTTCTGATAATGGATGGATGGATTGCATACTGCGTGCTTGCTCACAATCTCCAGCGGCTTCCATTTGCGACCCACGGCCGCCACGGTTTTAAATACAACCACCGTACACAATCTCGGCTGTTCCCATTCTATCAGTCTCTGTCTGTCGCTATGTATCTCTTTGTGTAGCTCCCTGTCATATTTTTCTTAATGTCTCTTCAAGGGGTGAAACGGTGGCGAGGTGAGTCGCGCTGCCGCCTCACAGCAAGAAGGTCCCGGGTTCGAATCTCTGCTCGGGGGCCTTTCTGTGAAGAGTTTGCTAGTTCTCACCCGTGTAAACATGACACAACAATGGATCCCATAGCTTAGAGAGAGAGCGTTCCTATAAGGACCTACGAGTGGGGGCTCAAAATTTTTTTTATCTCTGGTTTCTCTTCAGAGCGAATAAATCTTTCGCCTTTTACTAAAGATTTCCGTGGAGAGGAACACTCTAATGAGTCTGAAACCTATTTTTTGAAACAGAGCAGCGCACTCGACCTGCTCTTCAGATCCTCCCCACGTAGGAGACACCGCGCACAAGAGGCCCTGATTTGATGATGCCCCCAAAATGGGAGGCCACACGTCCCGAAGGTTCGGCGGAACGCTCGCCACGGCCATTGGCCCCTCACCCCCCAAGCCGGATCCCCCATTTTGATTTTATACTGTAATGAATCACCTTCAACCATTACTCTGAGATGCTGATGATGAATTGTAACAGGGATTGTATCACTGGCAATTAAACGTAAGCACAGATAGGACCATATCAAGTGGAAACATCAATTAAAATTAAAAAAATTCTTAACGATGAATGCGTCCCACAGCGTAAATGGAGTGAGAGTTAATGTAGAGACCGACGAGTGGGATTGCATCAGTTACCTCTGGTTTCTCTTCAGAGCGAATAAATCTTTCGCCTTTTACTAAAGATTTCCGTGGAGAGGAACACTCTAATGAGTCTGAAACCTATTTTTCGTCGCCCTGTTCCTGCAGGGCTCCCTTGTTAAACAAAAACAGAACAGTTGAACGGTGTTAAATACAACGTTCGTTTGTCCGCAACTTGAACATTGTTTAATATACCGTTGGGTTAATCCACAGCCACAGATAAGGACCCGGGTTCCAACCTTGGCTCGGGTGCCATTCTGGGTGGAATTTGCACGTTCTCCCCGTGTCCGCGTGGGTTTTTGCCGGCCGCTCCGATTTCCTCCCACAGTCCAAAGACAGGCTGCTTGCATAGGCTAATTGGTCTGCGGAGTAAATTGGCATGGCGTCGCATCCTAGGTATAGCCCTACCTTGAGCTGGAAGTTAGACGGTGTCGCTGCTCAGACGTGGCTTATATGCATGGACATTAACAAAGAGAAGACGACAAATGCTATTAAGCACGCGGTCAAGCATGGAAGAGACTGACGCTTGGGATTACACTGAGATAGACGAACAGACCGGTTAGATCGCGAAAGAACATACGCAGGTTAAGAGGCATCGAATTGATGGTTTACAACGTGGGTAGAGAATTGCTGTCGAGAGCTGCTCTTTTGGGATAGCGGTGTCGAGCGTTCCTGTTTCGCTGGAGGAATCATCCTGATAATTATTCATGACCCTGAGGAGCAACGCTCGACACGGCTATCCCGTAAGAGCATCTGTGCCTTGTTATTATCCCGCCCCCCGACCCCCAACTTACCTTAACGTGTAAATATTAAACAAATGTTAGTATTTTATTTTTTTATCCTAGTATTTTTAAACCGTTGTTGTGTTCCAGTCCTGTACGTCCTGTACGTATGGCAGAATTGACAATAAATAAAGTTGAATGTTAAGAGCAATTCTCATAGATCGGAGCTGTGAAAACCCTACATGGATACGAAGCAGGTTGGGGCAGCACGCGACACTGTCAGGAATGACGGGCAGGTGGTCGAGACTGCGGAATAGCAGCCAAAGGAGGGAGAACCCGTCGGAGAGGATGTGTTTCCGACTTCTGGATCGTTCCATAGCGAGACCGTCAGAAAGCTTTAGTGGACGCCTGCATCCAGCAGTGGATAGATCAGGGATGTTGACGAGCATCTAAACGCTACAAGGATAATCACGATCGACGCGGGTGATCGCGGCTGTGCGAGTGGCTGATTTAAAGTCAACAAATGTTCTCGGTCCGGAGCTGACATTTGTTATAAACAACGGGCTGAAAACGCTAACGGCGTAATATTTGGCACAAGTGAGTGAGTTCGTGGCAAATTATTTCGATTAGAAAGTTGTTCTCTCGAACGGGCTGCAGAGCTGAATCTCTTTTCACACGTATCGGCGATTCCACGGATTTAACTTAGAAAAAAAAATCCATACTCCGGAATGAACACGGGGGACGGGAGTCGAACCTACCTGGGCTGTGGAAGCAGCTGAGCGGAAAACAAAACTCTCTCCTGGCAATAGAGGACCGGCGCAGGTTAAGGGATGGCAGCGGTGGGGTGGCACTGCTTTTATGAGGCACTCAAAAAAAATAAAAAATAAAAAGAACGCCCACAACCGACGTTCTCCAGAGCTTAGAGAGTGCGTGTGTGCTCGCGTGTGTGCTCGCGTGTGTGCACCCCGGCACTGGGGAGACAAACGCAGCCTGTCGTATCGTTGGCCACTTATCCCCTCATGTGCCGCACCAGCCTTCATAGGTGCTCGCTAGCTGCACTTGCCCTGTCACTGTGTTTACGGGTCAGCGGTGTTTACGTGTGTTTTTTTTTCTCGCAACGCGTTCATGCTTGATGCAGCCCCACCCTGCGCAAGGCACAGTACGTGTAGTCATTTAAAGCTGAGCCGACCTAGGGGAGGCCCAGCACGGTTCAGGTATTTGTCACGGATGTTGGACTTGAGCTGGAATTGAGCTCAAATTAAGTTAATAAAGATCCATTCCAGCCATCCATTTTCAGAAATCGCGTAATCCTATACAGGGTCGCGGTGAGCCGGAGCCTATCCCGGCAGACACAGGGCGCAAGGCAGGGGAACACCAAGGATGGGACGCCAGTCCATCGCAGGGCGCATTAATAAAGATAATTTTGCATTTTATAACGCGCGCATAATTCGTTCAATGTCACAAACACAGAGGACGACTCACAGGCGCGAAGAATCCGTAGAGAGGCAGAAGGCAGCCAAGCGGTTAGCCGGCGCCAACATTTGTCATACACTGCGTCTTATATATTACGCTGTTATCGGGAAATTAATGTGGTTATTTTTTGTAAAGGTATATGTAGACGTTTACTATTACAGCAGAAAATATACTGAGCTTGCGCGCTCTGGAAGCTGGATTCCTGCGATACCACAAACGAGCAAAATAATAAAAGGTAGGAAAGAGGAGAAGCCATGCAAAACAGGGGGAGAACACACAATCTCCGCACAGAGAGGCGCGGATGTTACCACTGCCGCCAGCCAGCCTCGTAAGTGCAGTGCCGCTAATCGCTACACTACCGCTCCGCACCTAGACGCTCACACATGCAAAACACTGCGTACAAAAGTTCTCTCATTAGCCTAATGACGGTTCTCACGGGGAAGCAGTGCTGTTAGCGAGCGCCTATTAAGGCGGCCAACTCAAACTCTAATCTCCGCTCCGGCACACATGGGATGCCCGGTGGTGCCAGCCAGCCAACGCGGCCTCGATAATTAAGCATGCGAGTGCCCGCTCATTAACAAGAGCACGTGGACAGTGTTGTGTAATTACCCCCGGCACCCGGGGTGCCAGTGAGCATTCGCCACACGGTGCATATGGCCTGGCACAATATTGGTGGGGGGCATCTGGAAGTTCTCAATTTTAAAGTAAAATAGACTAAATGAGTGAGGTGCTCACACATCCTGTTCTGGGGGTCAAGGTAGAAGCGTTCACGTCGCGATCCCCGTCAGGTAATACTTGGTTTTGCCTGCGAATTCTACCAAACACTTAGAAGCCGAGCTGAAAGACAACGATGTCCAGAAGCTGACCATCGTTCTTCGAGTCACAAAGAAAAAGAAGATCCCTGTTGTAACTCTGATGAGAATAAATCACGACGCAGTGATTTAGTGTAGTGCTGTAATTTCTTCCGTTTCAGCAAGACAGAGCGTGTGAACCCACGTGGACGCTTACAATGGGGGTTCGATCAACTCATTTAAATGTATGATGTGTATTGAAATAAACTTAATTTACATAATACATTGCGTACTTTTCTAAACTTAAACCGTAATGTATCTCCTCGAACAATAATTCTGAGATGCTGATGATGAATTGTTATAGTGAAGATATCAGTGCCAATAAAACGTGAGCACTGATAGTTAAATAAATCTTTCGCCTTTTACTAAAGATTTCCGTGGAGAGGAACACTCTA
>JAZEWU010000043.1:1152671-1162712 GCA_036362915.1 Geotria australis | reverse complement strand
ATACTGTAATGTATCTCCTTCAAACATTACTCTGAGATGCTGATGATGAATTGTTATCGTGAAGGTATCAGTGCCAGTAAAACGTGAGCACTGATAGTCAAGATGACACGAAACAATGAGCGACGAATGGGTTCCCGCAACGTAAATGGAGAGAGAGTTCGTATCAGGACCTACGAATGGGGGCTCATCCATCATCTCTGGTTTCTCTTCAGAGCGAATAAATCTTTCGCCTTTTACTAAAGATTTCCGTGGAGAGGAACACTCTAATGAGTCTGAAAACAATTTTTCGTCGCCCTGCTAACGCGGGGCTCCCTCTTTAAAACAGAAAAGGCTCGTGTCGCTATATCGTTAGATTTCTGGAGGTGCTCGAGTAATCTCGTGTCATCCAACTCCTTGCGTGCGTTGCCGGCCTTCATGGCTGCCGCCGCTGCCTGCGTGAGCTGGGATCTGCTGTTACGCTTGCGTGTCATCCTCACACAGATGAAGTTCGAAGCGTGGAGTGTTCCAAAGCAACACTTTTGTCGTTTAATTTTCCACAGGGCACAAATCCACACGGCTGCTGTACGGCGATATTCCCGGGTTGTCCACGTTGTACCGGCGCACTGACTCGTTCTAGGTTAGCAGCGGATCATGCAGACCCCAACACTCTAAACCCACTCACTCAGTCACGTCTACACAGCTTGCTTCACAGCTCTAACTCTCCTCCCCTCTCCCGGTAATTGGCGGCCTTTATCTGTAGATTCTTACTCACGTCACCCGCCTCGCTGGCTACCTTCCCCGAACGTGTTTGCAGCGCTTTGTGACCCTCGGGTGAAAGGCGCTATATAAATGCTATTATTATTATTATACGATGAGGTGTTTTCGCAAAGCGCCCATTTTTCCCCCTGGCCCCCCTCTTTCATATGTAGGTCATTACAAGTGTGGTAAAAGTTGTGCATAAATGTATGCACAACGTTCTTTAATCAGCTTTGCGTTCTCCCTGTCCGTATGTTGCAGCGTTTCACGGTTAGACTTAAGCCAGTTTTGTGGAAGTTTGTTTGTTATTAAAGTTCGTAAATTGTCTAGTGTAAATAACGTGTATTTTATATGAATTGTCTTTGCCTGAGTCGTGCCGCAGACTTACAATCTTCTTTGCGATTCTTCGAAGCACGATGGTCAGCTTCTGGACATCGTTGTCTTTCAGCTCGGCCTCGAAGTGTTATTAGAATTCGCAGGCAATACCAAGTATTACCTGACATATAATGATGTCACATTATAAGTCGTCACGTATCGGAGATCGGGAGGAGCAAGCTGAGACGCGATTGCCGGGAGAGGCGAATGGGCGGATATGACGCACGCAACTGGCTGCCCGCCATGTGACGCCATTGCACATATGCGCGAATAAAACGCTTTAGAAGACTAAATAAAACTATTAACCTTAGACTCAATGTAATTGTGTACTAAAAATGATAGTTACAGATTAGATGTGCTTGAATAACGACTATTTGCCTACAATAAAGTACACAAGAGAAGACCCATAAGGTATATGTATGACGGCCTAGTATAAGTAATGGGAGAGTGCGTTTTATAAACTAGCTCTGGTTTCTCTTCAAAGCGAATAAATCTTTCGCCTTTTACTAAAGATTTCCGTGGAGAGGAACACTCTAATGAGTCTGAAACCTATTTTTCGTCGCCCTGCTCCCGCAGGGCTCCCTTGTTGAACAAAAGTTAGAAACTACGAAAGCTGAGCGTTGTTTAAATACAATGCTGGGTTCGTCCACTGGCTAGGATGCCTTTCTGTGTGGAGCGTGAAATGGGTGTTGTGGGGAGCAAGGAATTTGCTAATTTTCAGGAGGGGAGCGCTGGACTGTGAGCGAGGTGGCAAGGATAGTTCTGGGGGAAGCATATGTGTACGTGATGGGCGACATGAAGAAAATGGGGAAGGAGAAAGCATGGGAGAAATGGAAGTGGAGGGAGGGATGCGCCATCATGGGATAAGGGGACGGAGGGTCAAAGGAGGGTCTGCTGTAAACGAACGGAGACGCGACTACCTGAAAAAACAACAGGTTGTGTGATGGCGGAATCGACTCAATAACATTTGTTTGCCGAGGTGATGTGTAAATTTTACTTTAAAATAAAGCTATACGTTTCCACGTGCCTGCTCATTTAAACAAGAGCACATGAACAATAACCCATGGAACCTGGGAGCCAGCGAGCCTTCGCCTTAAGGTGCATATGGCCTGGCACCATATCGATGGGATATATATGCTTTAATCAACAAAGAAAATAAGACTGATTTAGTGAGGTGTTTATACATCCTTGTTGTAACGCTCTTTAGAATAAATCATGGCGCAGTAATTTATTGGAGCTCAGTAATGTATTTTGCTTCAGCGATACAGCCCGTGTGAAATCACGTGGACGCTTAATCAACACATTACAATCGCAGATGTATTCCATTACACCTAATTTACATAATCCATTGGACACCTTGTTAAACTTATACTGAAATGTATCTCCTTAAAAACCCCTGAGATGGTGATGAATTGTTATAGTGAAGATATTAGTGACAATACAAGTTCTAATCGTAAACATGAGAAAAACAGCGACGAATGAGTCCCAAAACGTACGGCATAATATAAATGTATCAGTGGGAGACCGGAGTGCCCGACAAACACCCGCGCCGGACACGGGGGAGAACAGGCAAACTCCGCAAAGCAAGGAACCCTCCTACCTAGCCAGTGGACGAACTCAGCTTTCGCAGTTTCTATTGTTTGTTTAACAAGGGAGCCCTGCTGGAACAGGGCGACGAAAAATTGTTTTCAGACTCATTAGAGTGTTCCTCTCCACGGAAATCTTTAGTAAAAGGCGAAAGATTTATTCGCTCTGAAGAGAAACCAGAGTTAACTTATGCATTCCCATTCGTATTCACTTATACCAAAAGTCTCACATTATATCCTGTGGGACCCGTTTTTTCAAACTTGTTATTTTACAATATATTTGAGTGTTTTTTGTAATTATATAATAGTCAACATTTATATAATTGTTCACTTGCATTAGATTATACACAATATAAAGCTATTCACAAACAGAGAGACTATTTTTCTTTAGCTGGTGCCGGAAGCTCATTTTGCATAATTAGTATATCGGACCAATAGAGGAGAGACCTGCGTCTCTCATTGGCGGTGAAGCTTTGCGTGATGCGGCGCCAGTTTTGTATAAAACAACAACCACCATTTTCCACTAGGCGGCGGTGACGTCCCCACGGCGCCTGTGCAAGGCTATATGCACCTTGAGGGTGCGTCTTAATGTAAAGTACACTCCATCCATCCATCCTGGTGAGGGTCGCGGTGGCAGCAGTCCAAGTAGAGTGGACTAGGCATCCATTTCCTCAGCAACAGATTCCAGCTCTTCCTGAGGGATTCCCGTTCCCAGGCCAGCCGAAGGATATAATCCCTCCAGCGTGTCCTGGGTCGGCCTCTAGGTCTCCGCCCGGTGGGCCGTGCCTGCTATACTTCCCGGGGGAGCCTTCCAGGGGGCATCCTTACCAGATGCCCGAACCACCTCAAATTGCTCCTCTCAATCCGAAGGAACAGCGACTCTACTCTGATAAAATTAACTCGAAGGATTTCATGACCAATGTGATCCATAGTGAAGCTCTGGTTTCTGAGTTTAGGTCATGTGAAAAAGTGTGTAAGTGTAGTGAACCCGTCGATATGTTGGAGAAAACGAGCGAGCACACACAGCACGTACCTTCAAAGATGGTACCGACGTTTCGCTGATACTTCCACTCAGCTTCATAAGATGTTGTCCCGAATTTCTGTGCTCCCCACTTTCGTCACGGAGAGTGTGCCCTCGGAAACGTAATTAAAAAACGCGTTTCGCTGTGTTTGTATTTTATCCGCGCGCGGCCGCCGTTCAGGCCGGTGGAAGTAATTTCCACGTGGCGGCGCGACCGGCGAGTTCGCGTCACCAGGGTTTCCTCCCGACTCACGTCGCTCGCCGTCCAGCCTCGTGGACTCCGGCTTCAACCCCGGCTCGCATTCATTCGCGGTGCTCGTCCACACGCCTCGCTTCGAAGTGGCCATGTTGCTGGAGGCGCTGCCCGGGCAGTGCTCGGTCGTGCTAGGCCGCAAGTCTGGTGAGTGTCTGCTTACAAATACCATCCATCCATTGTCAGAAACCGCTTAATCCTGTCGCGGCGAGCCGGAGCCTATCCCGGGCAGACACAGGACGCAAGGCAGGGTTATACCCCGGATGGTACGCCAGTCCATCACAGGGCACCGGGGGAAATTTAGTCTGCAATACGCCAGCCACAAAGACAAAGCTCCCCCCGTATGAACATTAACAGCCTGTGTGATATCAGTCTTCCTTCCACGGTCCAAAGACATGCTGCTGCATACGTTAATCAGCCTGCGGATTAAATTGCCCCCCAGTGCCCTGTGATGGACTGGCGTCCCATCCGGGATATAGCCCTGCCTTTCGCCCTGTGGTAGGAAACCGGAGTGCAAATAGTAATCAGGGCAACACATCTGTGTTGTCACGTGGGAAAAGCGACAATATTGCATAAAATTAGATCAATGTTAAGTGAATATTCCCCATAGCGGGAGTCGGATCAGGCAGGTTACAGTACACTTACAATTAAGTTACAGAAACACCAAACAGATATAGGGTGACTACTGTATCAACATGTAAACAATGTCGATCTATCGATGTAGATTTTCATGGCTCGATTGCACGATAGTTTGGTTTTCAAAGCTGGTCTTTCGGGATATCCGTGTCGAGCGCTCCCCCTCTCTCCCCTCGGCGACGTTTGGCCTCCCCACGCTGGAGGTGTCCTCAGGCTTTCCTCGGAACTCAGGACGCCTGAGGGCTACCTCCAACGTGGGAGGCCTGAGGATGCCTCCAACGTGGGAGGCGAAACGTCCAATGTCTTTCCGTTGACCAGGCGCGTCGAAGCCGCGGGTGTTGCGACACCCGCACTTTCACAGAAACATGATTCCATCCCCCCCCCACTTTTTCCTGAGGTAGTCTCATATTTTTGTTTCTTTGGTTTTTATTGGTTGCTTTTTTTCTTTCATTGTTGACATGCCGTTCTCTTCGCGGCCCTTGTGCAGCGCTTTGTGACCCTCGGGTGAAAGGCGCTATATAAAATGCTATTATTATTATTATTATATCATATGTTCCGACACCCGCACTTTCACAGAAACACGATTCCATCCCCCCTCCTCCACTTTTTCCTGCCACACCCGCGGCTGCGACGCTCCCGCCCGCTGACCGTGTCTGTGGTTGTCCCGCAGCCCCCGTGCACCACGCGTTCGAGGCGGCTGGCCGCTGGCTCGAGGCCCTCGTGTGGCGCCGGTCGCGCGGCGCCACCTCGCTCTCCGCGGCCGACGCGGCCGACGGCAGCAGCTCCGAGTCGGAGGACGACGGGGACGAGGAGCGCCTCGAGTTGGAGGAATACCCGCTCCTCAAGAGCCTCGATCCCAAGGAGTGGAAGGTTCGAGCGCCGGAGCGTGGACCGATCAAACATTTAATAATCGCCTTAACCCGAGTCACACTCGACGTGAGACGCTCGCGAACCCGCTTCCGCTGGGATGTCGGTAACGAACCCGTGAATCCGGCACTCGCGGTTGCGGTGAGCCGGAGCCTATCCCGGCAGACATAGGGCGCCAAGGCAGGGTAAATGAAAGGTAAATATGCAGCCCTGCAATTGCTCACAGGGCCTCCACTAAGGGGAGATCTGGAGGGGAGTTGATCTGCTCGCTGCACTTATTTCGTTCCGATCTCCAGACGTTGCAGTTGAATCAGTGGTGCGGCTTTCCTATTTCCCGTCCGTCCTGCCAACTCCGTTGACACAGTAGTGTCAATGTGTTCACCGCAGGTCAGCCTGTGAACAGCATGTCGCTTGTGGTTGGTTCATGTGTGGGTACTCTCACCCTCTTTCAAGACGTCTGATTAGCTTGGAAGACGTGGTGCTGGCCACATCACTCGCTCATAGCTGCCCTGTACCGGCCTACAAAGGTGCCTGCTAACAGCACTGCTCCTACAGCCCATGTGGTCTAAATGGGGGATTATATCTCTTGTGTCCTTGTTTGTGTTGTCAGACTCAAGACCACTATCTGGTGCTGGGCCTAGGACGACTGCGGTACCAAGCTACAGCAAAGCAGATCAAGGCCGCGCGTGAGTCACTCTTGAGGTCCTCGGAACACTAGGCTGCAAGTGGGGCCCTTGTGTGGAGCTGGAAGCGAGTTTCCCTGCGCTGCCGTTCTGTCTGTTTAGAAAATTAACTCACCTGCACAACTGCTTAGCGGTGGTGCGACCAGCTTGTAGCTAGATGATATCCTCGCTAAATGCTGCCGAGGATGGTCACGCCCGTGCCAGACGCTGCCGAATTCCTGCGTGTGCATGATTTTTTCCTCCGTTGTTTGCGCCGACAGACAAGGCCATGGTCCTGAAGCATCACCCAGACAAGCGCGAAGCGACGGGCCAGCGGACGGGCAACGGCGAGGACGACTACTTCACCTGCATCACGAAGGGTGCGAGGAAACGGCGCCCGTCGCCGCGCGGCGCCACCGCTACCCACCACCATTGCCACCGCGATCACCACCATCGACGCCGCGACCAACACCATCATCACTGTCACAAAAAGATCCCCCCGTTTAGCCCTTAACAGACTGTCGGGGCAAGTGCTGTTAGCGAGCACCTATGAAGGTCGGCACGGCACACGAGGGGGTGGGCGACCAGCAGCACGCACGGCCGGCTTTGTTTCCCTAGTGGCAATGTTTACACACCGCACTAGGTACTCATTTGAGGCTGAGTCGACCTAGGGGAGGCCCAGGACCGGATCAGAAAATCGTCATTGGTGTTGGCCGTGAACGGGATTCGAACTCCGGTCGCCAGATTTGTAGCCCAGCGCGCTAACAACTGGGCCACCGCTCCCCGTATCATATGTTGCGACACTGTCACGCCACCGCTACCACTGCCATCACCACCATCTCCGGCACTACCACCATCGCCACCGCCGTGTGTCGTTTGCGTGTCTGTTGTACGCGGGTGTGATGGATGTGTCGTTGGTGTGTGTGTGTGTTGTGTACGGTTTGGTACGTTTGCCAGGGTGTGTTGCATAAGCCAGTCACGACGGCCATGCGCTACTTTCTCCATCCGTCTGTCTCGTCAAGGATTTGGTGGATTGCACAAATCACCTTCCCGTGGCCGTTGAGAAACAGCCATATCCCGGCTTACTAGGAGAAGGCGGTCGTGCAAAGTGAAATCTGATATCATCTGTCTCTTTTGTGTGGGGTTGCCCCCTTGTAAGTGTGGGTTTTCTCCAGATGCCCCGGTGTCCTCGCACACGTCTGAACACGTAATATACAGAGAACCGCGGAGCTTGAGCAATCACTCACCGCCTCGCTACCGCCTTCCCTCTTTGCCGTTATTCCTCGCAATGGTGAGAAGCAATTTAAACCTCCTTCTTCTCCTGCCCCCCCCCCCCACTCCTCCTCCTCGGTTGTCGGGGGCGGTAGCGTACGAGGTGCTCGGCGACCCCGTGAAGCGGCGGGCGTTCGACAGCGTTGACCCGACGTTCGACAGCAGCACGCCGACACGCGGAGACGTCAAGTCCGGCGACTTCTACGAGACCTTCGCGGAGGTCTTCGATCGGAATGCGCGGTAAAACGCGCGCGCGCACGCACACACACACACACACCCGTCTGACAGGATGTTCGGGGAAGTTTTGTTCGCAGGCGTCGATTGGGAGCTCCGGTTAGTGGGCCGCGCCGCGAACCCAACGACCCGAGTTCGACTCCCGCTCACGGCCAACGTCGGCGAGGAAAAAAACACTCATTAATAATTTGGCTGATAACATTATAATATATAGGAAGCAGTGTGTGGCAATATGGCGCCGGCAAAACCGCCTGGCTGCCTCCTCCGCCTCTCCGCACTTTCCTCGCGCCTCTGAGTCGTTCTCTCGTCGAATGAGTACCTTTGACATTGAATTAATATGTGCGCGTTATAAATGTAAAATTATTATCATTAATATGTGTACTGGTCACTGAGCCTCCCGCTAGCTCCGCTCGGCCGTAAAATGAGTACCTGGTGCGGTGTGAAGCTGCTGCGGTGTGAAGCTGCTGATGAAGCGGCGGCTGACGATGCTGCCGATCCGTCTGCCCCAGGTGGTCAACGAAGCAGCCCGTGCCTCGTCTGGGCGACGATGCGTCGGCCTTCGACGACGTGGACAGGTTCTACTCGTTCTGGTACAACTACGACTCGTGGAGGGAGTTCTCCTACCTCGACGAGGAGGAGAAGGACAAGGCCGAGTGGTGAGCGACGCGGAGATACATTATGACTTTGAGTGAGCGAGCAAGACGGGGTGGAAGCGCGAGCGATTGAGTAGGCGAGCTTGTTACGCTCGTCCTCCCTCGCGTCTCGCCCACTCCTGTCCGTGGCTTCCTCGCTCTCACTCTCTGTCTCACGCTCCCGCTCTCTCTCGCTCGCGTGCTCCCTCTCGCTCGCCGTAGCCGGGACGAACGGCGCTGGATCGAGAAGCAGAACCGGGCGGCGCGCGCTCAGCGCAAGAAGGAGGAGATGGTTCGCCTGCGCTCGCTCGTCGGTGAGGCGCGGCCTGCCGCTCTCGCCGCCACCTCCTCCCGTTCATCGTCATTGTCGTCAGCATTCACATTATTTAGCGTCAGGTCACTCTTTAAATGTAATGTGATGATGTGTTAGCTGGAATGCTTTCGTGACCAATGTTATCCATAGTCTAGCTCTTTCTATGAGTTAGGTCAAGTAAATAATGCGTAAGTGTTGTAAACCCGCCTCCACTCGACACAGCCAATCTGATTGCAACTATCAGCGAAACGTTGTACCTTCATTGTAAATGCTGTGGGCTCGCTCTCCAACATACCGGTGTGATGCTGAAGTAGTAACGAATTGGCACGTTTTTGTTCACGTGACAACCCTTTACTAATTGGCTGTGGTCGGGTGGAGGCGGGTTTACGACACTTATACAGTTTTACGTGACCTAACTCATAAAAAGAGCTCGACTATGGATCCTTAATGGGTGCTCGCTGACAGCACCCGCCCCGACAGTCTGCGCGAGCTTTACACGGGTGACCTCCGCCCCCGGCAGACCTGGCGTACTCGTGCGACCCGCGGGTGAAGAGGTTCCGCGACGAGGAGAAGTCGCGCAAAGAGGCGGAGAAGAGGGCCAAGGCCGACGCCAAGAGACAGCGGCAGGAGGAGATCGACCGGGTGAGCTTCGCAGCGACGCGCGGCACCGCGGCGGGGCCGTGACCGCGCGAGGGGCGTTCGGACGAGTGTGGGAATGTGTGTGTGTGTGTCTTGTTTCAATTTCTCGTGGTTTAGTGGTAATAGTGTTGAAGGTGGAGGGGTTACCAGCCCCCCGCACCCGTCCAGAGCCCCCTTGGCCGCTGTGGAGGCTGCTCGGACAGCCACCACAGCGTTACTGGCTGGCACCAACTGGGAGGTGGGGGTTGTTTTGCCAGCCTGGCACAGGCGCGTGGTGACTTCACCGCTACCTAGTGGCGAAAGGCGGTTTAGAAAACGGACGTATGGATGGACGGACAATAAGGTTGAATTGAATTGAAATCCATCCAGGCGAGGCAGGCGGAGGCGGAGGCGGCTCGCGTCGTGCGCGAGAAGGAGGAGGCGGAGGCGCGCGTGGCCGCGCAGCACGCCAAGAAGGAGAAGGACGCGCTGAAGCGGGCCCTCAAGAAGGAGCGCCAGAGGCTGCGCGCATTCTGCAAGGTGAAGGCCATGGCGACCCAGCCCCGCACTCCCGCGCCGGGCGACCGGGAGGCCAGTCCTCGCCGCTCTGCGGATTCCCGGCGTAGCGGGCGTTGCCGGCCGTGACTGTACGTCCGTCTGTTGTTCGAATTCGATTCGATTCTTTGAAGCGTGATGGTTATGTGACAGTTTCCCGTTGCAACAGGTTCTTCTTTAGTTGCAGACAGCCCTTCGACATTTAGAGATATAATAGTCAGTGCTGGCCTTGAAGGCGGTGGGCATTGGCCTCTCTTCTTGCTCCAGACTGAGGGGCTTCTG
>JAZEWU010000043.1:1122834-1138281 GCA_036362915.1 Geotria australis | reverse complement strand
TGCGTACAGCTGTGGATTTGTCACGTTTGAAAAGATGGAGTCTGCCGACCAAGCTATTGCGGAGGTGAGAACACAAATATAAGTGTGGTGTGTGATGTGTCTGTGTGCTGGACTTGAATGAGTACCCGGCGCATTGTGTAGCATTCTGGCAGCCTTCACAAATGCTCGCTCTCAGGGTGGAGCGATAGCGCAGTGGCTAGCACACCGCACTGTGAACCTGATCACATGACCTAAACTCATAAACAGAGCTTCACTATGGATAACATTGGTCATGAAAGCCTTCGAGTTAATTTCTGATCACCTAAGTTTGATTCCTGGTTACGGCCAACAGTGGAGGGTGATATCTGATCCAGGGTATAACCCTGCCTTGCGCCCTGTGTCTGCCAGGATAGGCTCCGGCTCACCGCGACGCTTTACAGGATTAAGCGGTTACTGCCAACGAATGAATGAATGTAGTATGTGGGCATGCAGCGGTATCATGTTGTGTCTAGCGTGCGATTGTGTTGCGGTGTCATGTTGTCCATAGCGTCTGAGCATGTGGTGGTGTGGTGTGGTGTCGTGTTGTGCCCGTGTCGCCGCGTCGCTCTGCGTAGATGAACGGGGCCGTGGTGTCGGACGTGCGTCTCCGCGTGTCCCTCGCTCGCCGTCAGCCCAAGATCGAGGCCACGCCCGGGGCGTCGCCGTGGAGCGCTCTGGGTAATCCCAACCACCACCTCCAGTAGAGAGACAGGGTGATGGTGTTGGGTATAATGTGGTGACACGGCCTAAACAAGCAGGCCGGGTGAGCGGTGAGCAAAGTGGATGATGGTGAGATGGGTGGTCGGGTAAATAGCGGGTGGGTGGTAGTGAGCTGGGTATGTCGTGGGGTTGGTGGATGGTTATAGTGCTGACGGGTGCGTAGTGAGTTGGGTGGGTAGGGAGTAGGATGGATGGGTAGTTAACTATGTGGGTGGCTGAGTAGTGAGCTGTATGGATTGCTAGTGGAAGTGTATTGTTGTAAGTGGTTTGTTGGTAGTGAGTGGGTGGTTATTCAGTGTGTGGTATAGTCGATCATAGGTGGTGCGTTCAGTTATTGGGGGGTGTTTTTGCTCAGATGAAGTCCTTTGCTCCAATAGACATTGTACACATTCTTAAAATATTCGTTTCAAACTTTATTAATGAATAACCTTACACATAATTATACACGTTCCAGTACCTTTTCATCATATACCTGTTATTGAAAAAACAACCGATTTATGTAGTCAACACCCTCAACAAACCTTGCATAGATTGCCATCTTAACAACCATTACAACAAATATCACCATAAAACATGCTTCACAGCAGTTCCCGAGTGTAAGAGATATGCAAGGGACTGCACAATGTTCCCGTTTAGAAAATTTGATCAGTACTGCCATGGTCCTGGTATTGAATCCTGGGTTTTAAACCAAGATAACCCTAGGTTCTTGTGTGTGGCACGTTTGGTCATCTTATCCCATGCACTATACAAACACACACATGTACATTGTACATGTATATTTAAGCTTGGTTGTGAATTTATTTCAGTACAATCCTGCTCTGACAACTTGTTAAGAAGAGAAGAACATAGCTAACCACTTTGCCTGTGATGGTTGTGGTAGAATATACTCTTAACGGATAATGGGCAAATGCCTGCAATGTTATTTCTCAGCTGTTCTCCAATCTGGCATGCGCCATTGCTGCTGTTGGATTGACTTTGTGATTATGCTAAAGGAGGCGAACCGGGTTAAGATTGTAGAAAAAAAATAGGAAAACATAACATAAATAAATCTCACAAAAGACTGCATTTGCAAGGGGTGGAAATTAATTGTCCATGCATTTTTAATTTACATCCGTTTAATCCACGACTGTATAAATGCCTCCCCCATCCCAGGTCCGTCATAAGAGTTATGTGATCATACCTCACTCTGCTGATCTGTGTGGTTTAGAATAGATGGTGAGATGGGGGTGGCTTGAAGGACTCGTTCAAGCCATCACTTGCCACGCACGTTAGCTGTAGCCGGGATTCGAACTCAGATCACGGGGTTCACGGTGCATGGTGTTAAACACTGCACCACCGCTAAACGCTCAAACCTTGTTTGAGGATAGTTTGTGTTCACGTATCCTATTGTGTGTGTGTGTGCACTTGTGTTTGTACAGCGCTGGGGCACAGTGCCAAGGGGCTCCACCGAGATCGACGTAATCAAGTCGTCTACTCGGATGACCTGTTCTCGTGACAACTCCTCCCTCGCCACTGGCCCGCTGTCAGCGAGCCCTTCTCACTTCTGCTCCGAACTTACGTCCCGTCCCATTCGTCTCTCTGCTTTCCTCTTCTCTATTAGCATTGATAGTTGCCTTGTAGTGATTCACAATTTGAGGCGGTGATTGAATTAAAACATTTTTTTTCCATAAATTGTTCCGTCACATTTGTGTTGACCGTCTCATGTGTTCTGCCTTGTTCCGTTGATATCTAGGTAGATTTAATTGAAAAACATGAATTGTAAATATCTGATCCTTAAACACACAATATGATGCATGTATTGTCAGCATAAGAATCAGTATTAATTAATCGTTGCAAGCAAACTCAGTAGCAATGTTGCCATTATGGTTGCTCCCTTTTAAAACACTTGCAGTGGAACGATGGCTGCATCAATGTTGATTCATAATTTCAGGAAATACACCCACTGAATTCCATACGGTGTAAAACTATGTTTTTCAATCCATGCGTGAAGCTGCGGTTCAGAGTCCTAGGCTGAAGGGACCGAGAACATGGGGTCTAGAGGACTGAGGCTATAGAGCTTCTTCTTCTTTGCGATTCTTCGAAGCACGATGGCTAGCTTCTGGACATCGTCGTCTTTCAGCTTGCTATAGAGCTGATGAGGCGGATAGGGTCATGGGAGCATGCAACAGACTTAAGAGGGGGAGGAGATACTGTAGCATTGATGGTGGCAACGCACAGGGGAGGTCAAGAAAATATCGTATCCTTAGTGGAGGCTGGGCCAATAGTGATGGCTGTTGTAGTGAGCTGAATTAATAATAATAATAATAGCATTTATAGAGCGCCTTTCACCCGAGGGTGAAACTAATTTAAATTAGTTTAAATTTACGTTTATATATTGTAATGTAAACAAAAACTATCGGGGGCTAAATGACATCGAGTTAAGACAACTACGAAGCCACCCCCGACTTATGGTCTGAATTCACAACCGTTATCACAAAAGGGTCTCGCTTAACTCGAGCGCTGCTCTTTTATAAACACCGCTAGCTTATGTCACCGTTGGTCTCTCCTACTCATCACACTGCTGTGGTCGACGCGCCATTCTCATTGATAATTTGCTCCTTCACCTCTGTGGTTTCAGGTTGCGGCTTTGCGCCCTCCGAGGTGCTTGATCCCATGACCACGGCAACGTCAGTAGAAGAGTCCCCTAGGCTGGGTGTTGGTGCAGCTGCCTTCACCTCCCCGGTTGTTGCAGCTTCAGGTCCTGTCTCGGCCAGTCCCAGTTTTGTATCAGTTGCCACCAAATCCTTCCCCGTCTCCGCCACCGTCGTTGTGTCCACCGTGGCCGTTGTTTCGAGGGCTGCTAGAGGCGTGGAGCCATCGAGGTGCAGGGCCTTCATCAGCGTCTCGAGGCGCTCCGCCTTGCGCGCCTCGCTCTGCCGGATCACCACGCACAGGTGCTCGGCCAACAGCTCGCGCCGCTCCTCCAGCCGGTGCAGCTCCAGCTTGGAGGCCACGAACTCGGCTTCCGCGCGCTCGTAACGCTTACTGCCGTCGCACGGTGACACGCCAGCAAGCAGGGATAAAGAACTGCCTTTCACAGCTCCTCGGCAGTGCCGTATGCCACACGTTACCGCATAAATTTAACTCGAAGGCTTTTATCACCAATGTTATCCATAGTATAGCTCTTTTTACGAGTTTAGGTCACATGAAAAGTATGTGAGTGTCGTGTACCCCTCGATATGTTGGAAAGTGAGCGAGCACTTCAACCTGATGAAGCTGGATGGAACCGCCAGCGAAACGTCTGAACATCTTTGGTAAGTAATAACAATAATAATTTCTATAGCGCCTTTCACCCGAGGGTCACAAAGCGCTGCACAAGGGCCGTGAAGAGAACGGCATGTCAACAACGAAAGAAAAAACAACCAATAAAAACCAAGGCAACAAAAAATAAATTATTAAGGCTGTGTGCTCGCTCACTTTCCAACACATCGACGGGTACACGACACTTGCATACTTTTCACGTGACCTAAACTCATAAAAAGAGCTATACTATGTTACCGCGTGTTAGCAGCTCAAAAGACCTTGCGGAGTTCAATGAAAATGCAAGGGGCTGTGTAAGAAAATGGGAAACTGTAATTTAACATCGCGCTTCGAAGAATCGCAAAGAAGAAGAAGCGTGTGTGGTGGTGGGCTGTGTGAGTACCGTGTATGGCGGTAGCGCTGTATGCCGTGCTAACGCGCGTGCTCGTGCGTTACCGCGCATGGTGGTACGCCATGCAGGCCTCCTCGATCTTGCCGCGGAGCAGCGCGACGTCCCCGCTCAGCGTGCCGTCGAGCTCGGCGAGCTCCTTGCGCACGCTCGCGATCCTCGCCGACTCGGCCTGCGTGCGCTTAGAGCTGATCCGCATCCACGACGGTTCATCAACCCCCCGGTATTCGGCACAACTTCAGAACGCTTCCCAACTAATGCTGGGAGCGGGTTAATGTCTTCGTCTGTCTGTAACACGGCGTACCTCTCTGCGATGGCACGGGCCAGCATGTTGCGCTTGCGCTTGTTCTCCTCCTCCATGCGTAGCTGTTCCTGCTGCATCACCTCCAACCTGGTCAGCTCTCTCCTGCAGCAGACAATCGCGGCATACACGACAGCTCATGTGACAACACCTTTCATTCCATATCGTACCATGTAACTCGGCTGGATACAACCTGTGACTTCATTACGTTTTTATTTTTAACAAAGTTTTCATCAGTGAAAAAGTAACTTAACGTAACCATTAATAATTGAAGAAATATGTCATGATATTATGGGAAAAGCATATGTGATCCAATGGAAGTGACATGACTTTTGGTGACAGCACACATTGATTTATTTAGATTCATTCAAAAATCAGGAACACATTTATTTTACGATCGATACTTGTCCAACAACACGTTTCTGTGAGCCTCACCTCTCCACTTCATCCTTATCCAGCTCCTTCACTTCCACTTGTGCCGTCCCACGTTGCGTCTGCTCAACACTAGCCCGAGGCTGGGCCTTGCGCGGAGGTTCCCCAGGTCTCTCCGTCACCGCCTCCTTTTCGCACTCCCTCGTCGCTGACACCGCTGTGTCGTTGCTCGCAGCCTAAACACCAATCATTTCATTACAGTTGGCCCATCTCTCTAAGCTTCTTTGCTCACTTCTCAGTTTTTGTTCCATTTTATTATTGTTGTTGTTACTGACCATGGTTGCGAACCATGTCATAGACAGCATGACACGCTAATAGTAAAACAAAGTTAATGTTGCATTGGTAAAGTCCATCCATCCATTTTCGCTTGTCCTGGTGAGGGTCGTGGTGGCAGCAGTCCAAGGAGAGTGGACCAGACATCCCTTTCCTCAGCAACAGATTCCAGCTCTTCCTGGGGGATTCCCAGGCGTTCCCAGGCCAGCCGAAGGATATAATCCCTCCAGAGTTGTCCTGGGTCGGCCTCTAGGTCTCCGCCCAGTGGGCCGTGCCTGGCAGAATTCCCGGGGGAGCCTTCCAGGGGGCATCCTTACCAGATGCCCGAACCACCTCAACTGGCTCCTCTCAATTCGAAGTAGCAACGACTCTGACACTGCGATTGTCCCGGATTTCTGTGAAATAAATACAGTGCGAGGGAGTGACCTTGTGCGGTGTCGAAGCCGGGCGTGCTCGCGTGGGTGCCAGCATGGCGGCGGCGAGCTCCGGGTCAGGGGTCGAACCGTGAGTATCTGCGGTCCCTCCTGATCGAGCTGTCTGTCCGCCTCGCCGCACACTACGCCCGTCCTTCTGGAGGTGCCGCCGGCTGCGGTTGGTGTCGCGTCCGGCTGTGGATGGAAAAACAATCCACATGGCTGGCGCGGCCATGTATGACCCCCGCAACGCGGATGGGACTGGGCACTACGAAAAGAGATGGGCTGCTACGACTGTAGCTGTACTTGCGGATGCCAGGAATGAATGTGAATGAACGTCCCCCGTCAGTCCGCGGCTGGATGAGGACATCCCACGACCTGCACGTAATTTCAGGTTAATTGACCATACTTCCTCACACTGGGCAGTGCTGTCCAAAGACATGCTGTTGTTGCATATGTTAAATAACATACTGAAATAATTGCCCGCGGTGACCTGCGATGGACAGGCGTTCCATCAAGGGTATAACCCTACTTTGCGCACTGTCTGCTTACCCCTCCCCGCTGGACTACTGTCAAAAAGAGCGGCTCAGCGGTTCCATCCACGTTACATAACAACTAAGAGTTTGAGGAAGGCGACAAGCATAAACGTGGCATCACAAATGGACAAAATAGATTTTGCTGGGTCGCCCTCTGTTGACCGCCACGTAGCACGGACCGCACAGCCAACGGCACGCTGTTATGCAGTGGTTACCCATTCAAGCGCTAACCAGACTCAACCCAGTTTAGCTTCCGAGATCAGGGATATTGTTGGTGATTGTGCGTCCAAGGTGTTCTATCATTTGAATGGTCTGTCACCATGTGTTGGGTACACGCACGTGTTCTGTGTCTACCTGTTATACCTGTATGGTGCGTACCTGCATACCTTTGTCTCCATGTCTGTATACAATGCACATGTGTGTCTGCCTGCCCTCCTCTCTCTCATCAGCATTTTCCGAAACCGCTTAATTCTGTAGAAGGTTGCGGTGAACCGGAGCCTATCCCGGCAGGCACAGGGCGCTAGGCTAGGCTATAACCAGGATGGGAAGCCAGTCCGTCACTGGGCACCGGGGGCAATTTAGTCCGCATGTCTTTGGACTGTGGGAGGAAACCGGATTTCCCGGCGAAAACCCACGGGGACACGGAGAGAGCATGAAAACTCCACAGTCCCCCGAGCCGGGATTCGAACACGGGACCGTCTTTACTGTCAGCCGGCAGCGCTACTCACCGCCACGCCACCGTGTCGCCCACGACCCAAAACCGATACATGTAAGTCTCAGTACATTGCTTCTTCTTTTAACCCATCCCAACAATTCAACCACGGCTCGGGGTTAAAAGGTGTTTAACTCCGGACGATTTGGAGACACGAAGGGTGGGGATCGGAGCAAGGCCCTCGCATCCCCGGCGTCGCCTGAATTCTTTGCCCGTCTCCCCTCACCCAGGGCCGGTGGGAGCTGGCTTCCCACCTGGGGTGTCGCCCTGCCCCTTCATGCGCCGTAGGTCTTCCTCAGAGAAGCCGCTCCACGTAGACGACATTGTGACCACGGCGAGCCGGGAGAGGGGAGCAGGGACCCCGGGGAAGACGGGGGGAACAGCGGACGGAGCACGGTGAGAAGGGGAGACGTGGGGACGTGGAATGCCACCCCAGCACGAAGATCCGGATGTTGAGGAAACGAGACCCGGGTTAAGGGTAAACAAGACAGCCCTTATGTACCGTACGGCCTACGATGGCGCTCACAGTATTATCAGCATCTTTGATGTTTCATCGCTGATCAGTTAAGCTGCTTAAGGTCGCCTGATATATTTACAATTAGTCGGTGTTAAGGGGATCAAGGTAGAGGCGTTCACGTCGTGATCCCTATCAAGTAATACTTGGTATTACCTGCAAATTCTACCAAACACTTCGAAGCCGAGCTGAAAGACAACGATGTCCAGAAGCTCAACAGATGCCAGAAGCCCCTCAGTCTGGAGCAAGAAGAGAGGCCAATGCCCGCCGCCTTTAAGGCCAGCACCGACTATATCTCTAAATGTTGAAGGGCTGTCTGCAACTAAAGAAGAACTTGTTGCAATGGGAAACTGTCATATAACCATCACGCTGGGGGTCAAGGTAGAAGCGTTCACGTCGCGATCCCTGTCAGGTAATACTTGGTATTGCCTGCGGATTCTACCAAACACTTCGAGGCCGAGCTGAAAGACAACGATGTCCAGAGGCTGACCATCGTGCTTCGAAGAATCGCAAAGAAGAAGAAGACCATCACGCTTCGAAAAATCGAATCGAGGGCGTTAAAACCAGGGGTGGGATTGGGCGGGAAAGTGCGGGAAAGCCGTTTCCAGAGTGAACATCGCAGAGGGAACGTATTAGACTTTCGTGGTCTTACATGTGGATGGTTATTTTACATCTCACAAGTCACAGAAATGCGTTGTCATGAACTCAAGGGTGCGTTCCCAGAGTGATTTTATTCTTCAATTAACTTAAACCTCTCACGCAACTTTGCACGTTCTCCCCTTGTCCGCGTGGTTTTCGCCGGGCACTCCGGTTTCCTCCTACAGTCCAAAGACACGCTGCTGCATAGGTTCAATGGCCTGGGGACTAAATTGCCCCGGTGCCCTGTGATGGACTGGCGTCCCTGTGCAGGATTAAGCGGTTTCTGACAGTGAATGGGTGGATGGAGGACTGTGTGTGTTACTGGCAAAACCCCAGACTTTGGAATAGTGACTTGTTCCGTGAAAACTTTACAGATTTCCCAGGACAGCTGCCTCGAAAAGGAGGGTGATCCTGGCAAAACCAGGACAGGTGGCACCCCTGCTTGGATTCTCAACGACGGCTTCCATCAGTGGCCCCAGTGATGTCTGCCACCGGTCCTGCGCCATTCACTACCCCGTCCTCTCCACCTTCATCAATACCCCCCCCACCCCCCACGGCCGCCAGGTTGGGGGGGAGGCTTCATCCAGCAGTGGATTGACAAAGGGCTGCAAGCAAATACGGTGGGATGGCTGTAAATGACTGTACTCTTGCAAAATTTGTAATGTATTATAATTGTGTCGTGATCTACTTACTCTGTGTAATGGTTAGCACAGCAAGTCCGCTGTGCTAACCATTACACAACTGTAGCAGCATCCCACTGGTCATGAACAGTGCTTCCCACATGACACAGATAAGAGCAACTCCAACATATGTACATAGCTTCAAGGACTTGTCCATTCAGATGTTTATATATGTTGTATTATTACAGCGGAGAAATACCCAGTGAGCTTGCAAGCTCTTTACGGGATTCCTGCGAAACACCAACAAACACGGGAATTCAGGAACGTTACCACAAAAATCCATCATCTACAGAAACATTCCGGCAAAAACTCGTATAATGAGGGACAGATATTATAAGGAGGGGTATTATCTGCTTATTTAATTTGTACATGTTAACTGCTCTAGCCATTCAGCTTGCGCGTGTGTGGTGAGGTGCCCCTACCCCACAGCCTTTAAAACGAGGGGTTGCCACCCACACCCCGTCCTTACTGCACAGCTTCTCCCTCCTACTCTTCTCTCTCTGCTACTGCGCCAGCCTCTGCTCACTTGCTCTCCGTCGCTTAACTCTCACCGCCGCCATGAATAATCTCTCCCCAGTGCTCAACATGACCACGACTCGGACAATCCACCTGCAGCTGGACAAGGTCCTGGAGGAGGTCTACGTTCTGGGCACCGAGCTGGTCATGGACATTTACCAGTGAGTTGATGCATGGAGCTGTGTGTTGCCATGAGTGATGCATGGAGCTGTGTGTTACCACGAGTGTTGCATGGAGCTGTGTGTTACCGTTTAGTGGTGCGCGGAGATTTGTGTTACCAGTGAATAATGTACGGAGCTGTGTGTTACTGGTTAGTGATGCATGGAGCTGTGTGTTACAGCATTAACTGATGCACGGAGCTTTGAAATCTTGTAACACTGTCAAATATTGAGACATTGCCTGGACAATAATAATTCACAAGTTCAGAAGAAGGGAAGATGGTTATTAGAAATCAGTGGTGTGCGTTCTATAAATTATATTATTATCTAGTGGGCGGCACGGTGGCGTAGTGGGTAGCGCTTCCGCCTCACAGCAAGAAGGTCCCGGGTTCGAATCTCGGCTCGGGGTGCCTTTCTGTGTGGAGTTTGCATGTTCTCCCCGTGTCCGCGTGGGTTTTCGCCGGGCACTCCGGTTTCCTCCCACCGTCCAAAGACATGCTGCCAGGTTAATTGGCGTACTGACTAAATTTCCCCAGGCGCCCTGCGATGGACTGGCGTCCCATCCTTGGTGTTCCCCTGCCTTGCGCCCTGTGTCTGCCGGGATAGGCTCCGGCTCACCGCGACCCTGTATAGGATTAAGCGGTTTCTGAAAATGAATGAATGAATGAATATTATTATCTAGTCTAAATTTATACATTTAGTCCAGAATGCCATTACATGCAGTCGGTTATATATCGTCCAGTATTATTCCACGGTTCACAGGGACCGACGGGCAGTGCTTAATTTCAACCAGAACGTCCCGCACGCCACGTCATGGTGTATGTTCCTTTTTGTAACTTGCTTATCCTTCCCTGCTGGACAACTTTTTAAAGGGCTGCATAGCTCAACGGTTATTTCCAGCTTAAATAAGACTGACTTCGTGATACCCGTCCAGTCTTATTTGGTCCTCGTGAAATTGGTTTTACCCTCCGTAAATGAAAACCAGACTGGTATATCACTACAGCAGTACTCACTGGTTAGAACGGTAAGTCGGTTTCTAAAATGTTTATAAACCCGTTCATAGGATTATGTGAATATAGGGTACTATAATATAGGATTATTTTGGAAAGAAATATCTTGTACACTAGGGGTAGGGCCTTATGCCGATAATCCTTATTCCAAGCCACCAAAGCAGTGTTTCGGAAAATATCCAGTAAAATATTAAGCCCTGCTGAAGGCACAGATTTCAATGAGATACAGAATGAAATTCTGTTTTTAAACAGAGTATTATTTAATGTTGAGCCTCCAACTGAGAGGTTGTATGTTGATAATTCCTAAAGGGCCTTAGGGCATGTCTGGCTGGGTGTAGATAATGCGTGTTGAGGCTTGCATCACTCGAGCCACTCTGCCTCTGGCGGGATGCTGCAGAAATACTTTTGATAAATGGGTTATGACAGCAATAAGTCATAACCAAAGATTGAAATGTTTATGTTGAAAAAAAACCCGCTTTCATTCGAGGCGGAAGTACGTAACCACTATATTTGACAGCTTTAGTTATATCTTAATTTAACAATTCAAAACAAAAAACTATAAATGTTCCACTGATGCTATACAGTGCTAAATTTAGACATAGCCACTCATGGACTCCATTCCATGAAAAATAAATAAAGCTAGCAAACGTAGTGGTTTCACAAAGTTTTTGTAAAATGTCCTAATTTGTCTAGGTAAAACATTGTCTGGTCTCATGTTCAACACATGATGCAGTTAAGCCGATTGACAGGTATGGTGGGGTTAAATTGTGGGTACCCACACCTATTTCATCGTGTTTGACTGGCGTGGAAGAGTAGGCCAAAATACCCTTTCTCTAGAGGTCCCTGCAGTCCTTTAGTGGAGGCCCTTTTGTCAATCGTGGCATTACATACAATGAGTGCGGATGTCTTGGACCTTCGTTCTGTCTGCCCGCACGCAGATTGGCACCACCGAGCGCCGTGACCTTCTCTGTGAGCGCCAGCGCCGATGTGACGTGCTGGGTGAGCACGCCGAGCGGCGTGGCGCAGCTCGAGCCGCACGGCCGCGTCACCATGGGGACGCAGGTGCACGCGCAGGTGCTCATGCCCAGCCAGGAGGTCGGCGACAAGAAGGTGAGAGTGTGACGTTGTAGCGTCGCGAACCCGGCGAGCCGAGTTTGATTTCCGCTCGCGGCCAACGCCATTGACGATTTTGGGAACCGGTCCTGGGCCTCCCCCAGGTCGACTCTGCCTAAAATGAGTAACCGGTGCGGTGTGTAATCAGCGCCACTTGGGAGACATAGGCGGCCGGATGTGGTGGTGGCCACGCCATCCCCTCGTGTGCCATGCTGGCCTTCATAGGTGCTCGCTAACAGCACTTGACCCTACAGTCTGTTAAGGCTACACAGCAGTGTGGTGGGTATCAGTCCTCCCTACCGCCTATGTGGTGCTGCCTATTGCAAAGGGGGGCCCGATAGTGGGGGGCCTGGGAACCAAGGGAGAGAACATGCCCGATAGCAAGTTCACGCCGGAGATGGAGCGATGAAAACACCTCATGCGCAGGAGAGCTAAATGGATTGTTGCATCGCAGGACTATGTAGAGATGGTGATGGCTTCGGGTAGTCTTCACGCAGCAGTGGATTGACCATGGCTGATGATAATGATCGTGGCATATTGTTAAGACTCATGCATCAGATAAGAGAAGTTTTACTGTAATTCATTGTTTGGCCCTATGTGTTGTGCAACACAAAATGTAAGTGCAAAATTGCTCGTGAACTTATTTTTGTCTTGCAAAAGGATGCATGCCTCGTCTGTTATGGGGGCTACAGAACAATTCAATACGACATTATGCCTGTAAATGTCTAAGGAGACGATTGGGAAATAATTGCTGGGAAAACGGTTAAAACAAAACACGCCGAGTTGGAATCAATGCTATCAGTGCATAACAAATGCGACCTGACAAGTTAATTTCATTAAACCCATCCCCTGTAGAATTCTGGATGATGTCCCAGAAAACCCTCGTTTGATTGCATTTTTTTTCTGATCCTCTCTCTGCCTCTGGCAACAGACTGTGGTGGGAACAGCCGTCTATATAATTTGAACAAAATGTTAAACTTTGGGAAAGATTAGCCCCAGAGCGTTGGGGAGAGGAGGGTGGGGGGAAGGTTTGGGGTTTGAAGGGGGCTGAAGCCATGGCCCCATCCTTTAAATTATTATAATTCAGTCAAAAAGGTTGGTACAATATTTGACATCAGTGGCGGTTTTTATTTAAATTTCAAAAATTGCTTGATGGACCAAAGTGGATCATAGTAAGAAAAATAATTACAATTTGTAACGATCACTTATTCGAAGGTCGAGAAAGACTCAGCCGGTCTGCAGGAGCCAGATGGATCATTGCATAACCGTGCAATATGGTGACAATATGGGGAGGCCTTCATCCGGTAGTGGATAGATCATGGCTGATAATATTGATGATGAATGATGTACTTGTTTTTTTCAGATGTCCATGACATTTTATGGAAAAAATTCAGACCAGGTCTTGGCTAAGGCGCAGCTCTATTTGACGGCCATCGGTGAGTCACTGCCCTCCATGCACCTTCATGAACATCCGTATTTTCACTTTTCCACATTTTGTTATTAACGTACATACACGGCCCTTTTGTTAATCTGCTGCTGAATGAAGGCTTCCCAGCACGTGTGGGTCATGTTGTTAATTTGACTGTACATTGTGGGTTGGTGAAGTATAGTGCTTCAATGGGTTTTGCTGCACTGCCCACCATGTAGCCGCGCAGCAGCCTATAACACCCGTTATACGTGGCATTAACCCATCCAAGGACTGTCTATGCACGACCCTGCTTAGTTTTGGAGATTTGGCGAGATTGGGTGGATTCCTCATAATTTATTCATCGGTTTATATGACGAAATTCGGGATCAACCATTGCCAACTGGGGAAGAGCAACTGGCCTCAATAAAGCAACAATGATCTGTTTATGCCGTAAAATAGTAGCTACTCAATCCTTTATGCCGCTCCAAACTCGGGCTGACAGCATTTCCTTTTGAAACTCAGCCACTGTCTCCTGTGCTGGAGGTTCATTGACCGCTTACGTCGGATTCTGATGCCCTCATCCAGCAGTGGATGGACAAAAGTGCCCTGCATTAACACATCAAGATCCCTTGTGTCAACGCTGCCAGGCATTGCGCTGCGTTGATTGGAACTGGCGGGGCGCATAGAGCGTCGCATTGGGCACAGGAATGTCTTTCAAGTTGGGATTTGAGCTTTCGCACGAGTGGGCACTGGGTTGAGGCCCCTGCGGGAGCGTCCCCGGCCGAGAACGCGCTCCGCAACCTCGCTTTGCTGCAGCTATACCTTACCCACGCCGCGCACACTGCTTCTGGCAGCAAAGCAGTCACCGTGAAAGCTAATGAAGCCAGACAAGCCACGTTACATAACGCCACCAAAACATCTGCTCAGTGCATGCTGTTAGTGAGCGCATAGGAAGGCTGGCGCGGCACACGAGGGGGTGTGCGAGCAGCACCGCACCCGGCCGCCTTTGTCTCCTTGGTCGCAATGTTTACAGACCACACCAGATATTAATTTGAGGCTGAGTTGGCCTAGGGGAGGCTCAGGAGCCATTCCAATAATGGTCATTGGTTTCGGCTATAAGCACGAATCGAGCTCTGGTCACCAGTTTTTTAATGCAGCACACTGACCACTACAATACCTGCTCTCCACACCGACTCACACACACACTCACCCACCGACTTACCCACCGCCTTTAATATTATATTTTGGGCAGTGCGTCGTTCTCTCGTCGATGAATACCTTCGACATTGAATGTATATGTGCGCGTTATAAATGTAAAATTATTATTATACGCTGCGTGGTTTGGTGTTTGTAGCCAGAGCCACGCACAGCAGTCTTTTATACAACTTGTGCTTTACGTGAGAAAATCTACACTGATACTTTTGCATTAGGTATTTGCATCTTTCGTCATTTGTGTGGATCCGATTAAGCACTGTCATTGTTTCTGCGGAGGGTGGAAGCCGGGCAGCATGGTGAAACATTGCTGATGCGCTGTGTGCTGTGGAAACCAGGCAGTGTGGTGGTGGTGGTTGTCTCGCCGATCAGGTGTTTATTGGGCACATTGGCTGAATCCCACAAATTAGTCCACTCTGCCTCGCTACTGAAATTCGCGTCACTCAAGAGTTGGGCTGCGTGTTTCCAAAAACGGCTCTACTGACCACAGTGGGAATATGTCTCCACTGTTCCAGGCCTCTCTCTGGATGTGGACACCGACCGAGATGGCATTGTGGAACACAACAACCCTAACAAGGTAGAGTCCGTCACAGTAGCGCAGTGTAGGTTGGCATGGGCCCTGGTGCAAACCACCAGCATTGTCCCACCACTTTTCCATCTCTCCAGAGGTTGGCATCAGTGCAGTTGCAACGCCTGCACGCGAGTCATCGCCATACTGTGTTTATACTGCACACAGCCTTGTTTTAGACCACCGACTCAAAATGAGTCAAAATGGTGGCCATGTGTGGTGATGATAATGTTATGTAACATGCAAGCCATGAGGGGAGGACTAAACCCATGGTCACAATCACTCGTTTTTCTGTCATTTGTTTGCGCCCTGTGTGATGTGTTTCTCACCTTTTATAGAAACTGTTAGAATTGGTATGTTGGTTATTCCATTACGCATTCGGAATCCAGATGAAGCTACGTGCTTGTCTGAAGTCTACCAGCACCAGGCTTTGTGTAACAGAGAGCAGGTTAGGGCTTGTGGGCACACAGACAGCAGATAAGCATCAGTCCTTCCCACAGACTCAATAGACTCAACACTAATGCCAAGTCTCACTA